>VXAA01000256.1:246605-264623 GCA_013399115.1 Anseranas semipalmata
AAAAAAAAAAAAGAAAAGAAAGATAGAAGGAAAGCTTTTGCTGTTGCTGTGAACGTGGCTCCAAGATGCCAAACAGTCAGTGCCTGCCAAAGCACAGAGAATAAAGTGTTGCAACTGTCCTACCTGATTGATCATGCAGCTCCTTCAAAGCTGCTCCTGAGTCACTTCTCCTACATCACAGCCCTAATAGAGAAGCTTTCCACAGTGCTCGCTTCCATCAAGCATATAAATAAACGTGACAAGGTTTTAGAAGCAACCTGTTAGCACTGTCCTTGCATTAGCAGACTATCATGAAGAAATGGCCCAAAGCTTTTAAAGATGAACTAAGAAGTGCCTCTTCAAAAGACTAAACTGTTCAAATGTGAAAATTTAATTCCTGCTTAGTGACGTTCACAACACAGTGTGTTAAGCATGAATTTAAAAAGGCCTTCGGTTTGCAGCTACACCACTTCCACTCAGTCCCCCAGCAAAAGCTGGGGATGGAGGCTTCATCACAAAGGACTGAAAACCTCTGAGTTCTTTTACATGGCTCTAGCAGCAAAAAGGAAAAAGAAAAAAAAAAAAGCAGCTTCATAATAGTCTAGTCTAGTCTTTCACTTTCAACAAGTCTTTTATATTTACCAAGCTTTATGCTCTAGCACTGCATATTCAGTGGGGACGAGACTTGGGAGGACTTGCTCCCAGCAGCTGCAGAGGGGTGATGAAAGCAGAGCAACAAAGCCCAGGCTTTGGGGCCAAGGTCCCAGCCAAGGTCCCAGCTTTGCTTCATGTCCAGAAACGGAGGCTGCCTCGCTGCGTGGCATGACTGACCATGTAAGCAACCACCTGTGTGCACTCTGAACCACGCTCTGATGAACAGGAGGGTACCAGGACGTCAGGGAACAGCTGATACAGTCCATTATTAGAGCACAGGCCAGTGCTGCAATCCAAAAGCATGCAGGTGCGTGCACGATCAATGTGCTTGTCACCTGAAGCTGTTTTGATTCCTGTCTTGAAGACCTGCTTTGATCACCTTAATAGAAGAGCTGACCTTAAGAGAAAACAAGAACAGAAACTGCTTGGAAAGACAGCCACGGGCACACAAAAGCTTCCTGTGAAGCAGCGTTACTCATAGCCAGCTGCTGCTGCTGAGCATCGGCACTCTCATCAGCTCGTGAGTCAGCAGCACCTGCTCCCCACCGCCTTCCTGGAGGATGCGCAGCACAGCACCACGCTCGGCAGCCCTCTTGAGCACCCAGCCGCTTGCAGTAGGACCCAGCCCCCAGGACACGGATCGCACGTCAGCCAGCACGCACTGGTGAATACAAGCGTGCCTTACGCTGGTGGCATTCATTTTGCATACGTGCAGGAGAAACTGAACAGCTATCTTATTAGAGCATTATGTCTAAGCAGAATCAGATTTGAGCAGAATTAATGAAGAAAACTTTGAGGATACCTCAGGAATTTGTTTTGGAGGACTCAATAGGTAATACTTTGATCTCTGTGTAGTCCTGAACCACTGTTCCAATTTAAATACATCTATATGAAGGTACATATACAGAAACCACATACAACACTGCTTTTAAACCCAGAAATTTCTCTTATTTTGATTGAAAAAAACAAGCAATACTATTGCACCTGGTGCAAAAAGGGGAATAATTTAAGATTCCCATGTAGGATTTCCACACAGTAATAATGTGCATCTTACAACTCTTAAAGAGTGTTCTATTCAATACAGCAATGGCTGCAACTTCTATAGATGTGAAAAGTCTTGACAGATAACAGGTTTACTGTACTTTCTGACTACCTCCAGTGTTAAGTAATTTACCATCCATCCAGTAAAGTTATGATTTGCCTAATGTCCTGTTGCTTATTAATTATCAGCTCTACGAGACATTTAAGTGGGAGAGAAATGCATAACAAGCTGCTTCCTGCCATCCTGCTTATTTGCTGTAACAAATGCTTGCAGAGTTTGCAACAACACATTCAGAAAACTGGGTAGGATTCCTGAAAGCAGTGTTGTTCGCAACACAGACCACATCCTAGCATTTAAGACAGACATATTTGCTCTGGCAGTGTGAATTCCTCCTTCACCACAGGAAGTGGGATGGTCCAAGGAGGTGGCTTTAGGTGACGGAAGGAATGAATCCCTGCTGCCCCCGCCAAAGTAATTCCCTGTCTACAGTGTACCAACCAAGCCAAGCTGAGCCCCTCCACCTCAAACAAAAGTAACTTTGCCTTTTAATGTGAACCGACTCCACTGGACTTGGCTGTATTTCACAGCGGAGATACTGATCTTGAATTCTTTTAACTGACCTCAGAGCTGCCTGCTTATTTTGGAGACCAGGGTTTTAGGCGGAGTCCTGACATCACTGAAAACTGGAAATTTTTCCCATTCCCATCGTTCAAGCTTGTAATTTTAGGCACAGTAGGACAAAGTAGGTATCTACCTATCTGACCTGCACAGTCAGATACTTGCATATCCAGTTTGACCTAGACTGCACCCACAAAACTTTAAAGCCAATTTTGTGCTCAAATAAGTACTGCCCTCTTACAAGGCTCTACCTGTTTCAAAGTTGCCCTGCACAATGTAAATGCTGCAAAGAAGAAATTCAGCACAGCTCTCAGAGCCAGGCGATCCATGTCACCTTTCAGGCTCTGCTGCAGCCACACCAAGGAGCAGAAACTTTCCCACAACTCATTGCTTCCTCTTCTGTGAAATTAAAAATAAAAATTATCCATTTCAGTGGATATTGTAAGAATTTCTGCACCAGCTACAAGTTTTGTGTTCTTTATGTAGACAGTGAATGGAAACGTAAGATATAAACATCATGGTGTAGTCAGTCAGGTATGCGTGGTCCACACACAGATTGCTGTTACTTGAAGACCTCCTATGTTATCTTTGCTCCTGCTCACTTTGACAGCTTGAATTTGATTTTTGTTCTGGATCTCTTTCTTGAGGAGAAAATGGCAACGATCTCAGAATGTCGATAATGTGCACAATATAAAGGAGAGCTCACTATCATTCTCATTTATAAGGCAGTATAATGGCATTTTGATTTGCCCTGTTGACAACATCAGTTTGTAGACCAGCCCGGGAACTCTGTTTTTATTTAAGAGGTTCAGCGTGTGGTGCCAGGCATGCAATGGCTCCCTCATTGTGCCAGTGAGGGCTTCAAAACTTCTTATTGCTAGGGCTTAAAGAACTTATTTCCTTGAGCATACAGAACTCCTTGGACATCATCAGGAACTAGAGAAGACTAAAACCGTCTCTATTCTTTTTGTGTGCCTCATTAAGTGCAGTGGGATTTGAATATCGGGAACCACATGTTAAAGGCAACAACTGAGATTTTCCTACTCTCTAAGAAGCCATTCTTTCACAGATGCAGTCTTTATTTGACAAGCTCTCTGCTGAGCATAAGATCAAGCAAAGCAGACCAGAGTTGACTTTTGATTAAACTCAACAGCTTTTTTTGATTCATGTAGGACTTGACTCCAAGCATAATACATCTGGCACAAGCTTTGGATGCTAGGATGTCATGTTTACTTACATCTTCCCTTTGAATACACACAGATACATGCATATGGAAGTGGCATGAGACAATTTTGTTAAAACCCCACTTATTTATTTAGTGCATTCACTTCCCACCATTCATTATTGCTGCTTGAAGTATTTCATCTCAGAGAGAACGTTATTAGAACCCAACGATACAACATATGGCCACATTTGCTGCTCTGCAAACAGACTGCTTTGACAAAAGAGCAGGATCGTCACAAGATATAAAAAGCACAGGTTTAGAAAAGGAGTTGGTATGCAGGTATACAGGTATGATAACTTGTTTTCTTTTTTATATTCACCCTATGCAGAGTGTTTTGTTCAGAATGACTATGACTACTCAATATGCTGGCCTTATGTTTTCCTGTTAATTGTCTGCATTATGTCATAGTGGAAGTTGATGTATGTGAAGACTGTTCTTTCACATGCAGCCAACATCATTCACATGAATATTATTTGAGTATACTTTATGAGTATGCGTATGCCATAACTGTATCATGCATCTTCTAGTAATATGGCTATGCAACCAAAGCCAAGGGATGAATGCAGGGTAGTCTACATCTTACTATATGGCGATGAGAAAAAAAAACACCACCACACAGGCCTAATTTTCTTGTTCTATATGAGCCTATTTTCTATCTCTGTTCCATATAGTTCCCTATAGCTTAGGGATATAACAAAGTCTCATGAGAATCAACAGCTTATATGATCAGCAAAAGCTGTTGTGTTGTACTATGTATATACCACTTTAACTATAAAATTCAAACCAGGGTAAGAGGATGGAGATTTAGACCAGAATCAGAGAATCTGATTTCCACCTGGGGCTTCACTACAATCTTGATAGGCAACACAAGACAAATCCGTTCACCTCTGTGTGAAGTCTACTGAAAGCTGGACTTCTCTGCAGGTGTGCAGAAAAACAGGAAGTCTGTATAAGTAACATCTACAAAATGCAGAAGGATAATGGGCTAAAGGCTCTCACACTTTCAAATAAACAAAGGTGATGACCAGAGCCCACCTTCATTAAATATTTTCTCTTCTCTTCACATGAATACAACTGGCTGGGTGGCCGGGCCCAAAGAGTCGTGCTGAATGGAGTTAAATCCAGTTGGAGGCCGGTCACGAGTGGTGTCCCCCAGGGCTCAGTATTGGGGCCAGTTCTCTTCAATATCTTCATCAATGATCTGGATGAGGGGATCGAGTGCACCCTCAGCAAGTTTGCAGATGACACCAAGTTAGGTGCATGTGTTGATCTGCTTGAGGGTAGGAAGGCTCTGCAGGAAGATCTGGATAGTCTGGAACGATGGGCCGAGGCCAACTGTATGACATTCAACAAGGCTAAGTGCCGGGTCCTGCACCTGGGGCACAACAACCCCAAGCAGCGCTACAGGCTGGGGGATGAGTGGCTGGAAAGCTGCCTGGCAGAGAAGGACCTGGGAGTATTGGTTGATAGCCGGCTGAATATGAGCCAGCAGTGTGCTCAGGTGGCCAAGAAGGCCAACAGCATCCTGGCTTGTATCAGGAACAGTGTGGCCAGCAGGACTAGGGAAGTGATTGTCCCCCTGTACTCGGCTCTGGTGAGGCCGCACCTCGAGTCCTGTGTTCAGTTTTGGGCCCCTCACTACAGGAAGGACATCGGGGTGCTGGAGCGTGTCCAGAGAAGGGCAACGAAGCTGGTGAGGGGTCTGGAGAACAAGTCTTCTGAGGATCGGCTGAGGGAGCTGGGGTTGTTTAGCCTGGAGAAGAGGAGGCTCAGGGGCGACCTGATCGCTCTCTACAGGTACCTTAAAGAAGGCTGTAGCGAGGTGGGGATTGGTCTCTTCTCCCATGTGTCCGGTGATAGGACGAGGGGGAATGGGCTTAAGTTGCACCAGGGGAAGTTTCGGTTAGGTATTAGGAAAAACTTCTTTACTGAAAGGGTTGTGAGGCATTGGAACAGGCTGCCCAGTGAAGTGGTTGAGTCACCATCCCTGGAGGTATTCAAAAGACGTTTAGATGTAGAGCTTAGTGACATGGTTTAGTGGAGGACGTGGTAGTGTTAGGTCATAGGTTGGACTGGGTGATCTTGGAGGTCTTTTCCAACCTAAATGATTCTGTGATTCTGTAATACCCTGAAACATTTCTGGCAGAACAAAATTTACAGGACATATCTGTTATTAAAAACAAACAAACAAAACAAAACAAAGAAACCCTACTGCTCTTAAAATAGCACTAGAAATCAACTAAAAAATGATGTACTTAGGAAAGAGAGAACTTAACTCTAGTGCATAGAAAGAAGTACATTTCCCCTGCAGCCTCTGCAAGTCCATCTGAGCGCTCCTGATACGGTTACTCCCACCTTCAACATTCATAATTTCTTTCTTTCTTTCTTGAGCTGGAAATCAGCTCCAAGATAGAGATGAAGTGAAATAGTAATGCTGAACTTCTATCTGGAGCTATCAGAATCAAAATTCCTATCTTGTGAAAAGCAGTTTTGTTTTTAAAAAAGCTCCGGATCCTGGAGCTGCATTAAAACAATCCGCTTTTCATTCAAACTATTGTTTGTATTCAGCCTTCATATTTGTGGACAGCTACCTGAAACACAATTAGACTGCAGCCAGGAGCCAAGAAATCAAAATTATGTTAGAATATGCAAACGAAACAAAGCTCTGAAATGATTTTTTAAGGCTTTACTGTTTTTTTTTTTTTCTGATCAGACTTCTGATATTTTGATATTAACATTTGGCAATGCTGAGGAGATCCAAGTGAAACCAGTTCACAGTCTACTGTAAAACCAACTTAGTTCTTTTGTGACATTTTCCCTTTACCATTTAATAGCGCATGCTCTTAGGTAAGAAAGTGAAGGTAGATGGGGGCTCCCTCAGCCATTTGAAATAAGCCCTGCAACTTTAGTCTTTATTTTGAATCACCACCCTGAAAATTCAAGGTAACTAATTTGGAAAACAAAACAAAAAAAGGATGGGCTGCTCTTCAGGAAAACCAGACTAATACATTTAGCAGGCACAACATTTATTCAACTACAACAAATGAGGAAGGAGAAATGTATAATTTTGTTTTACATCACATCATGTTTCCAGTTGAATTTATAATTAGCTACAATTTATTCAGATTTGGCCTTTACTGGATTTAATAAACTATGATGTTCCCTACTGCCCTTTAACAAAACTGCACGGCAACAAGAAGTAATGGAGTTAATGAGGGGCATCAGGAAAATAGTACTAGACAAGCTGATAAACACATCTGCAAATCACAATATGGGTATTTTTTCCCAATGCCTGATTTTGCTCAGTTATTTGCAGAGAAGAACCGGGAGATGTGCTCCATGTTACTGGAAAGCCACTGTCAAATACTGTAAAATAAGACAGGAAGTTTTGGCTCACTAATACAATTCACATCCAAAAACCAAATGCTAGGGAAGGGCGGGTTTCAGCAGGGTCAGCTGCCTCACCTGAGCTGGCGGAGAAGCGCTAGGACAGCAGCGGCTGCTGCCTAAGCTGCAGTTCTGCTAAGTGCTGTGGCCACCTGCCCATAGCTGCCTGCCAAATGTATGCTGCTACTAATTATAACTAGTTCAAATATGAATGAGTAAAGAGAAGCAGGGAGCCCATTATTACAGAGAAACACTACAAAGCACAGCCTTATTTTACCTACATGAAAGACAGATTTTTGTCACTTGATAGCAGCATGAGCAGAATCCCACTAATTTCCATGCAGCAAAAGCAGTGATTCTCAGCAACAAAACTCCTGCAGCTCCCGCTCTCTCTCAGAACAGATCTATTAGTTAGGTGCTAAAGTGAAGTCTCCTATTCCTTGCTTTTTTATTGTCTGTATAATTTGGGTTCAGTATCCTGAATTTGGTGTCTTTTTTCTGTTTTACCTAGTAACTTGCAGAATGCTGCCATAAATGAGTAACTCTTTGCACCCTGAGTTTTATGAAACCAACTCCTCCACTGAGGTGCCAGTCACTAAAACACTCGTTACTGCTTCCAGGTATTCTGTTTCTCCTTGTCTGTAGCTTCTGCAGTTTAAATCTCATTTGAGGATGACAGTGCCAGTCCCCTGTCTAGCTACAGACAGAGAAGGAAGAGACTCAATGTGCTGTGTGCACACTGTCAATACATCTCTTTGTTTGCCTTTCTACAAAGAAAGAGCAATTTCTACAAGGCTCATTTCCTCCACCAGACTCAGAACAGCCCTTACAACCCTTCCAGTTGTGTCTGGTAGGCAAGACACAACCAAGACAGCATCACTCCCAGGAACAAAAGGACTTCTCAAGGAAATGTTCCCAGGACAGTACCATGCACTGCAGTCCTACAATGCCACCATTTGTGGTGGCAGTGCTCTGCTTGCTCTCAGCACTTGACACGAGAAGGCCATCGTGAGCTGGCACTGCCTGTTGGAACAGGACCTCCATTTAGCTCATTCCCCCATCTCTCGCAACTTCTTACAGCTACTCCAGCCCCAACAGCAAATCTACACAAGCCCAGGATGCAAAAACAACGTGTACCGTTTGTTTTCTTGCCCAGAACCCTGTCTGTACAAGCAGCCCCAGAATACGTGCCAATGCTGATCAATACACATCAATGAAACGACCCATTTCATTAGCAGCAGAGCTCTGGAGGCAGCCTCTCTCACTGCAAGCTGGCTGGATGCCACGGTGAGATGCTTTCAACTTCATCTGCTGTAACTTGATGCATAACTGGCAGACAATAGATGAAAAGTCAGGTAGATTGTGTTAATTCCATCATCAATTTTACCGAAAACAGGCAACTTGGGAAATAAAACACTTCCTTAATTTCTCCTTTTAAACATGTGGAACTCAAGTCAAAAGCTGGAAGGATTTGTAGCATACAACACCATATAACTCACAATGAAAATGACGAGCACCGTAGACAATAGGGCTCTGGCAACTTGCGATATCGCTGTATTGGCCGAACCCTAAAAGCACCAGGCTTTGGACCTGACATTGATTCAGCCCACACGGCAGCTAGGGCTACAGCCACCGTAACTGGAAGCTGAACGTACTCTGCTTCTCTGCTTCCATCTTTCTAAGTACCAGGTTCAGGAGCCAAAGCCATAACTCACGTGAGGTGTACTGCTGACCTGTCATTTGGATGACTGCTCCAAGCAGAGTACCAGATAATGAAAAATTGTGGGGAGAAACAGTGATTTATAGAACTAAGTTAACGCGCAAAAACGAGCTTGAGCAATTAAGCTTTAAAGAGACTGCCATTGATCAGAATCAATCAGCAGCAGTCAGAAGAGTGAATAAACACCTTTTTGTACCAGGCTAACCAGAGATGACAAAGAAAAGAAACTTGCTCTGGAAAAGACTCCTGGAATAGGTCACCCTTGACAGCCAAGAGCAAAAGCCTACAAAGGCTTCCGCACCACATTTCGCTGCGTGCCAATGGCACGCTCAGGAGAGCTCAGCAACACAAGCCACATGGATAATTCCCTGCTCAAAAGACCTCTCCAGCTCTGCAGCCCCGCAGGACCTGCGCTCAGTTATGCACTTGTTGCTACTTCAATGCTATCCCGGTGTAGGGAGGCCCGAGGTGTGTGTGATGGTTACTGTTAGCAAACAGCCATTTCGGTGGGCTGCTTTCACTTTTCTGCAGAAGCAAAGCCGTACCCTTCCGTGCTTGAAAATGGAATAAGGAAGATACTACTACAAGTACCACAATAACTAAGGGTACAAATGAAACTGGGCTGGTGCACAGCTAATGCCAAAGATGGTTAAAAAACAGGCAGAGAAGATGTCAGAGTAGAAAAAAAAAAAGACGATGAAGAAGGAAAGACCTGCAGAATAAGTAGATAAGGAAATGACAAAACAGAAAGTCTGGGGACTGAGTATGAGAAAATAGTACGTGCAAAGGGGACAGAAAAATGAGAACAGAAGTAGAAAAGGAGACAGAAAATAAAAATGAACTGAAAAACAAAAGAGCAAATATTCGGGCGAGCAGAGAGTGGAACGTTGAACTGTCTGTCAGCATCCTTACACTGCACCTCAGATAGTAAGGATTTCAGCCTGGCTGCCTCTGCATCTCTTGTTTGCAGTGTTCTGTTGCATTTGTTAAGATAAAGCTAATCCTCTCTGTATTGTTCCCATTTGAAACTAGAAGCAACTTTTAAAAATGTTGAACAATACAGTAGAAGAGAGATAAGCTGTTTTATCTGCCATACTCAGCTGCAAGCCTCACCGATGAACAACTAAACCTACATTTCACTGTTAGAGCAGTTCGAGTAAATCTAAAAGCTAAATTGAAATCTGAGAAACCAAAAATCTATCACAGTACCAGCGAGCAGGAAAACAGATGAGGATGAGAAGCAAGTTGGAGATTTTCCAATCTACTGCAGACTGCTGGTTCTTCCAGACTGTTACACAGAGCGGGGTTCTGCAACAACAATTTTTTCACCTGTGGTTCATTTTAAACAATAGATCTGATCCCAAATAAGTGTCACTTGTCTAGTTCATGCTGGATGTTCCTGACAGTGCATATCGGAGAATTTAAAAACAATTAAAAAATAAAAATAAAAATCACTTTCTAAAAGAGCAGATTCGCTTCTGAAGTGACTCCTCTGATCGTCTCTGCTTACAGCTCTTTGATTTGCGTCACACAGCAATCATGACCTGCCTGAACTGATTCCTCTCAGCTGAAATTAAACCCTTAAAATGCTGTCCAACAAACCCAGTTTGAAGTAACCTCTTCTCTTCATGAAACACACTGTGCATAGATGTGTGGGTGTAGGCTAGGGCTATACACTAATTTAGGTCAGAAGGGACCCCTGGAAGTCATCTGCTCCCATCCCCTGGCTAAAGCAGCACTGACTTAAGTTGCTCAGGGCCTTCTCCAGATGGGCTCCAGAACCTCTCTGGCCAATCTGTTCCAGTTTTTAAATATGCTCATTCCAAAACCTTTTTTACATAATATTTAATCAGATTTTCCCTCGTTGCAAATTATGACCTTTGCCTCATCCTGTTACCCTGCACCTCCAAGATGACTCTGGTCCTGTCTTCTCCATACCCTCCCCTTGGGTAGCTGAAGAGAGCAAAAAGATCCCCTTCACTCTTCCCTTCTTAGGGCTGACATGCTTAATGTGCACCTAAGCTGCTGCACCGACTCTGCGACTGTTACAACAGGTAACATTTTCCTTTTTCTTGTCAAAAACATTTTGCAAACAGCAGGCCCTCAGCACTGATCGTACAGCTCCGCTCCTGCCGCACAAGGCTCCTTGCTTATGCAGATGCAGCCCCCACCTCGCCAGTTCGTGTGCAGTGAGCACAAGGACAGAACGCCTGGGAGTGCTGCAGCACAGTAAAATAGGTAATTTTTTGGCTTGGCTATAAGCTGTAAGAAGCTTAATTGCGTTAGCCCAGATAAGTCATTCAGCAAAACCTTTTCAACAGAGATGGTCAACAAGCAGACCCTTGAATACAAACTCATCCCTTCAGAATTGGATCCAGACAGGAATTAAAGAGAATGAAAAAGTTTCAGCTCTTACAGATCTCAGTCCAAAGAGGCAGTTGACTAGATGGCTGGTGGGATTGTGCCACTGTATCATGGTCCTCTTCAGCCTCAACACTAATGCAAAGCTAACGTGATACAGTTCCAACTCATCTTTACTTTTTTTATGTATTTAAAATCTCAGTTGCTTCCAGCAGCAACTCGTTATTTATTAATTCTGCCACAGAAGATGCTGTAAAGGATTTACAGTAATTAATATAAGCTAACCTGCTTTCTGCCCTGAACATGAAATAATGAAGCTGTGACTGACCCCCAAGCTCCAGAGCTGCAAGTATAAGCTGAGTTCTGTGCCACCTTTTATCTGCTACTCAGGAAAAGTACCAGCAATGTGCAAGGCAGTAACTTAAAACAATTGTTTCCCCTTCTTTAAACCAAGTGGACAATTGCATCCATCACCTCTACATCCGTCACCTTCCTCTCATCTTTCAATTTATTTCTGTCACTCTTTGTGGGAGGAAAGGTGTGTAAATGCAGCTCATGATCACGGACCCTGGTGACTATTTACGTTACGATTCATTCCATTGCTAATACTTTACATTCCCTATTCTGGATTTGTCTACCTTTGCAATAAAGGTAAGAGATTCACAGAACTGGCTGCATTTACAGGGTACTCTGTACTGTTGAACACCATGAGCAGAAGGATATATGAGAAAAGAAACTGTAAATCAGGTCTGAATCAGTTCAACTGTGCATTTTAGGTACGCAGACAACACACATCACGCCATTCGTCAGATACTCTCTTACTTAAACACACTCATGATTAGCAAGACAGGAAACAGTAAAAAGAAACCCTCCTTTCCCTACATGACCCAGCCCATAATTCAACAGACATATCCTTACTTAACATACCCTTGTGCTTCTCCACTGACACCAGTCCAGCATTTCCAAAGAGCTAGATGCTACACATTTGCTAGGGTACCAAATGCCCCCTTCCAAATCGCTAACCAATTTTTCTTAAACAATGAAAAGGTAGTTGCTGAGCAGTTAGGCTCATTTTAATGAAGAGCAGCTGTAAATGCTGGCCTGTATAATTAGTAAAAGAATGCAGCGAATATTTAGATAACAAAATCTACAAACAACCTCTGTGATGACAAAGGTAGGAGTGATAAGCATCCATGATTTAAAACAAACTAATTATGTCAGATAAATCTATTCTCTTTCTGGATAAAGAACACAGGAAATTTACTAAATCTGGTAATGAGCAAAACATAGTGGGATGGAGTGCAGCTGCAGAAATGTCAAACTATCCCCACAAGGTTATACTTGACATTCTGGGAGAAATGCAAACAACAGAAACTTGGAAGAAGAATTCCTAAGTGTCCTTAAGGAAGTATAATTAGTTATTGCAGGTCAAAACTATACCAAATAGCATGATGGTGATGAGAGCAAAAAGAAAGCTGATTTTCCCTCATACACTTTGCCATTAAGTTAAAGAAATAAATTACAGGCACCCCAAAATTCAGATGCTAATACTGTATTCCGGAGCAATGCTAACGTGGTAATGATCATATTGTTATGCAAAGCTGTACAATTTATTTTTGCTTCTTTTTTAGACTATAGAATGAAATCTTGTTCTTCAATGCAAATTCTCCTTCAGCTCAAATTCAGATTCATTTACGCATTTTAACTTGAATTGCCAGAAAAAAAAATACAGATTTTTCACCTATTAACTTTTTAAATGATATAACATTAACTATTGCCCTCTTTAAAAGTAAANAAAAAAAAAAATCTGCAACAAAAAAACAACCACAGAACATTATTTTTGCTGCGAGTTTCCTGCCTTTTTTGCAGACACAAGGACGGGACTGCAAATTTGACGACAATGAAAGCATGGCTTCAATGAATGACTTCCACATAGGCACTCTTGTGTACAGTCATTTGTTTAACATATATTTAGCATGATGACAAAAAAACATTTGCCCATCTCCTAGCAAGTTTCTTTCTGCACTACAAGGAAAAAGTACTGGAAGTTCAAACCACCATGGGGAGCAGTTTCAATGCCTTAGGTTCTGCTGTTGACCTTCTGCGTGTCTGACAGATATTCCATAAGCAAACAGAAGCTATTAAAAAGAAAAAAAAAAACAACACAACCCTTTTGTAATTATTTCAATTGGAAACTCATATTCTGAGGAGAACTACTATATGTTCACACGTTCAGGAAGAAAAAAAAGCTGCTGTATTACCACGGACATCTATTTGTGCTATAGCTATAGGGCTTTTCCAATATTACTCCAGAAGTCTGAACACAACTTTGTTTTACAAGAAAAATGTTTTTGTCCTCTGTCCCAAGTGACAAAGGTGACAGTATTTCTAATAAAACTCATTTGAAAATATATATATTTTTTTTAGCAGAAAGAAACCACTCAAGACAAGAGAACCCCAAAATTCCCACTCACCTGCCCCTCACTCACTCATGCCTAATATTTCAGAGCTATTTTCCACTTGCCATAATCCAGGTTGTCTAAGACATATCAGTTACTTGTGTTCTTCACTGTTGTGGGGTATCAGACTCTGTTGGGTTAAAAAGCTCCATACCATGCCTCCAGCAAATTGTTTTTTCCTCTTTTTTTCAAGGGTGAAATGCCAAGGCATTAGAACTGGCATAAGAAAAAAAATAGAGCTCAATTGCCAGACAAGCAGCTTACATTTATGATCTGGAGGCCAAACAATGTCTGTGCTTCACCTGAAACATAATAAAGAATGGCAAGGCTTTCTGCTCAGCAGCATTGACCAGGAGTATGGTATTCTGTAGTAACTCTGACACTTTAAATCCAGTACTCCTTATTTAGGAATTTTGGCATTGCTTTTCTACACAGACAAGCCGTAAGAACCACTGAAATTAAAACCACTGCAACAAAATGATTATTTTAAGAAACAGAAATTGCTACCAAGACAAATTAAGAGATAAACTCAGAGAGCTAATTACTGTCATAAAGGGGGAAGACGAAATCCTGGAGTATGCCCATAACATTTCAAATAAGGTATGTGGCATTGAGAATCGCAGCAAATTCTGCCATCAGCCACTGCTGATTATGAGATCTGGAGAGCACCGATAAGACAGGAGGTTAGACCCACTGAAGGAAACCAAATACAAAAATTACAAAATGCAAAAAGCAATGCCAGCACATCAAATTCAGGGAAAGTTACTTGTAAGAAGGTTTCCTCACAGCATCTCATGAAAACATTTAGCATTTTAACACCCGTTTTCTCTGTTTGAAAACTTGAGCATTAGGAAATTCGTCAGACAATATTCAAGGCAAACTTCTACCTGACTTGAGTAAACAGGTAGTCTCAGACACTTGATCGACTCTTAAAAGCTGCTGTGTATAAATTATTGTGTGATAATCACCTCATAAGTGCTCTTTACTTACAGTGAAAGAATAGTTTCTGTCATAGTTTTCCTCAACTTATGGTTAGTAAAAGGAAAAATGGCAGAGCCATTTTCCTTCAAGGTTTATTGTACTTAAAGACACATATCTATTTTGATTGCAGTTGCATCAGTGCTAATATTCAATGTCTATTTAATATTCTGTATTTACCAAGCAAAAGTGTAGCTTAATACTGATCTAATGAAAAGGTATGTTTTCAGCTCATTTTAATTAAGCAAATACAGTAACGACCATGTGAGCACTCCTACTCTAGGTTAGTAAAACTGATGCCAACAGTGGCATAAGCAAACCTGCTTCTAATCTGCTTAGGGTAAACTGAAACACTCAGTCAGCCTCTGCAATAGCTCAGGGACTGCAATTAAAGTTTTTTCAAAATCAAGTACCTGACTACAGTCATAAATTAAACCTGTTTTACCTGATTACCTGAAATTAGCCTAAGGTAAAATGATGCCAGGCAAGTGTTTATTCTTCTGCTTTAGTCAACTGGAAGACAGTTATATTCAAACTAATTCTGCGTAGGTAGATGTTGCAATGAATTTACTTGTAATTACCCCAGCATAACTGGAGGCAGACTGTATCACTGAGGTTTTAATGAAATATAAACACTGCATTTCTGCAGCACTGGTAGGTTACCTAACCTGAACATGTGGGCATACTCGAAAGCATCCAGTAAGACTGGTAAGAGACCTGAGGTAGCATAAAAGAAAGACTGATGGAAAGATATATGGAAAAAATGATGGGGCAGCAGTCAAATCTGTAAAAGACTACAGAGCTTTGATAGTACCTTATTCAAGTGCCTGTCCGAAGTTACATAGGCATAGCATGCATATGCTGCCTTGGGGCAGCACATAGCAAGGAAGTCTGCTTGAAGGTCCTGCCCAGGCTTACCTAGCCAACTCCACCTGTGACACACAGAGAGCACACGCCATCTACTCAAATGTAATTTTCAATTATATTTTCTGGTATATGATGGAGTGTCTGTAGTCAACTCAGTTCTACTTCTCCTCACCTGACACGAACACATATTCAATCTGAGGAGTCACAGACTAGTAAATCCTCTATTTGTATCTAGCAAACTAGTGAAATGATCCTATTACTTCACTGTTTTCCACATATTTTCAATGATTATGGGAGCATAGTTTTCACAACTGTTGTACATATTGCAGCTACAAGACTGTGAATGAAAGAAACCCAATTAGCACGCATCATATGTGCAGGCTTCCAAAAGTCTTTTAATAAGGTCATTCACAAGAAGGAGATGAAGAACACCAACTAGTCCAGTAGAGAAAAAATATTTCGAGAACAGAAGAACTCTCCAGAGACAAAATGCAAAGAGGGAAGATTAATTCCATTCTATGAAAACTAGCAAGTTGGGGTCTTGAAGATTTCACGTTAGTGCTGTTTGCTTTAACAAAACAATCTGAAAATTTGGTGATGGGTGAGATAGACAGTTTCAAGTGCCACGAAGTTATCAGCTTCATGAAGGACTGATGATGAGATGATGATCAGATATTTCTTATGCAGTGGAGGAACCCACTCAAGTTCCCTACAAGAGTATGGCAAATTATGAAACTAATGCAATGCACTAATGTCGTCTTCAACAGATACTGTACCAATCCAGTGCTCAACAGAGTTAAAATTTTGAGTATGCTGTTTGCAGTTCACATGAAAATCCTTCCTGCACCTGTAATATCAACAGACATTCAGTAACACCTTTGTGAATGTAATTTATCATACTGAAATCTCCTTTTGTGCTTCTTAAATGCCATTACTGATTTACTTCTTTCTGAATACATTATCCAAAAAATAATGCTAGTAGTGCCAAATACATCACCTCATTAATCATTTGTATACTACTCAGTTTCCTCAGGCAGTTGTCTGTTCTTCAGTGTTCTCAAACTATTCTTATTCTCCTAGATGAGATATATGCAGGATGATCTTGGGATTAGGGGTGGGAAAAAAAAAAAAAACCAAACCATGATATCCTAAATGGTCACCAATCCGTGACAGTTATTGCAGAGCATTATTACTGTCAATCTGCCAGCAGCCAAGAATGATTGGCCACGCATCACACATCCTCTAGCCCAGAGTGAATTCTGATGTCTTTTAATGACCAACGGTAATATATAATACTATCAAAAGGAATGATCTCACAAAGAATTAACAGAAATAAAAGTAATCGCAAACATAGTCAAACATTGAATTCTTCCCTTGAACAGACTATGAAAAAAAAAGGATTTAAGAGGATTACAATATGAACAAAAGAACAAAATAAGGGCAATGTGCCTGCCTTCCTGCCTTGCAAGAATGCTGTCTGCTGAACACAAAGCATCACTAATGTCTTATAATATTTCAGTAAAAAGTAAGTGTTGTCAAAGTCAAGCTTGTTTATGTTTTCCTGGAGCCAGCTCTACTGATAATAATGACAGAAAAAGGCTCGCCCCATTGTTGGTTTATTGTTTGTTTACTTGTGGCTTTCTGTTTGTTTGTTTTTGAGGAAATTAGGGAAAGAACATATCGAAAGGGATATTGCCAGTGCATATTTGTGAAAATTTGAGATAGACTGAATATGGTTTGGGTTTTATTCTACATGACTATAGAAAAAGACATCTTTTCTGATCCTTTCTAAGGAATTATCCTTTATGATGTTTCACTTCAAAATGGTGGAAATACCAGAGAAACAAGACATCCTACATGTGATACATGAGTATTTTTTAGTTTTGAAATAAAGCAAAAGAGTAAAAGAGCAAATGCTCAGGGGTAGCACAGCCAGAGTAGGTGGGCTTTACATCTTTGCTAGAACTTAACCAGACTTCATTAAACTATATTAGAGTCTACTGTATTCTTCAGCCTCCAGTCTTCTGACTGTTGTTGTAGAGTATCAATTTCAGCAGAAACTGGAAAAGCTTTGAGGCTGCTCTAACTTCTACTGGTAATGACAAAGTTGCCTTCATCACTGGAGAGTCTAAAGAGCTGTTTCTCTCCTGTCCTCACAACATCTTTTGAGAGAATCAGCTTTGACGTGAAAACACACGATCTGTTTCCAGTTGAGAGCTTCGACTGTCGAAGCAACCTTCACAGGCTGGGTAATTTTCTCTAGGTGACATTAACAGTGATGAGAAAAGATCCAGTTCACACTGCAAGTAAGAATCAGCATGCAGGCAGTTCGCAAGCCACATTTACTCACTCTATGCTTCGGCCTGTAAATACAACACAAACAAGTGCTATAGTCTAACATCAAACCCTACTATCAAACCACTATTATAACCCAAACTAAAGCTCTGACCACAGGAAAGTGGTCTCTTGAACAAAGTCTTCTTGGATATCTGTTGGATTTGTTAACTGGAATTCATGCTCATGTGAATACATATCGAAAAGGATTAAACTATGAACTGCCATGATGCACTTCCTTAACACTGGCCCCACAGTCCTGCAGCTTCAGGACTTGCCCTTTCCAGGTGACTGTAAACTATCAAGAGACAGCTGCCAGCAAAGTCAGCCTGAACAGCCATGATGATTGAATGTGTTGATGAAGAAAACAAAACAAAACTAAACCAAAAAAAAA
>VXAA01000256.1:264640-280239 GCA_013399115.1 Anseranas semipalmata
AAAAAAAAGGAAAAAAAGGAAAAAAAGAAAAAAGAATCCTTTTAAAACTAGAAGGAGATAGGATGAACAAGAATTCAGATGAAGTCAGAACAGTATTTCCTTGGATGTATTTGTATCCCAGATGGCAGATGCCAGTAACTTCACAAGTTTAGATCTTCACCAGAGGCTCTGATCTTTTCCCAGTGTTACAGAAGGTGATTTGTACCTAGCCGTTTACACAGCATTAATAATAATAATAATAATCATAATCATAATAATTAAAGAGGGGGAAAAAATGATCGTACTGTTCATACTAGCAGTGTTACAGTGCTGAGGTCAGCTACCTTGCTTGGGTTGTCCTTGGCAATTGTGTCAGTGCCAGCCAGGCAGGCTAAAGCAGCCACCCATGAGATTTGAATCTGCACTCTGCTTTATAGATTGAAAGTGTTGGTCCATATTACATTTTTAAACAGGTATAACTTATTCATTCATGGGAATGTACTCTTGCGGTGAGTTGCTGATCCCGCTGGAATCTTGCACTGCACGACACACTGCCCATGTTCTTTGTGCTACTTTGCAGTGGGACTGTCTGCTCCATAAACCAGTCTGATTCATCATCAGTATTTTCTTTTTTTCATCTATGAAAAATGGCCATTTTTAGGTGTAACACAGCTAACAACCCTAGACAACTATTTTATAATCCAGTGAAGGAACTGGACAATGGCTTTTCTGCAATCAAAGAAAGAGTGAGACATTATGGAAAAACCATAGAGGGAATCTCCAAAGACAGTAGGGTTCAATGCAAGTCTCTCTTCACGATTTGTTTTGTATGAATTTGCAGTGTTAAGAAATGCTTGGACTGGACTTTTTCCTTTGCTGGATCTGCCTTGTTTCCATTTTTTTTCAGTCCTCCCTTGTAGCAATTGTCTTCCTTTCATCTCTGCTGGAGCTTAAGGAGGAGCTGAGATTAGAGAGCTGAGAATACAGCTCCATTCGTTCAAAGCAGCAGTCAAAAGAATATTAATTAGCTTTTGTCTTTTGTTGTTCTCATGCCTTAGTTGTAGTTAAACCAGAATATGACTCCTCTGTCAACAGCAGAAGAGCACAGAGACCAAACGCATGTTTGTAAGATAAAGAAATAATGACTGCTTCCCTTGGTTTCATAAGAGAAATTCAATCCCACTGTTTAAGGGAGGTGTAACATTAAACACTGCCCTATGCAACTACACAATACTGCCCAGCAATTACGTACTGCCCTATGCATGAGGGAATCCACTGTAGTCAGTGACACATCCACCAACCAGACTTTTAATGAGGCCCAAATAGCTATTGTCCCTGCTAAGAGCTTCTTCAGTTCTGCTAGAAGAGAAGCCAAAGGACCACGTTTACACAACCTTGCCATGGCCTCTCCTACCTTGCACTGCTCAGACTGAGGTGTGTACTGGCTCTCACTGTAACAAAAGCTTTTGCTGTCCTGCACTCTCCAGACCTGGTGTGTTTCATTTGCTTTTTCTCTGAGCACCTGGGTGCTAGCTGAGACGTAGCACAGCAGACAGACCTTTGAGTGTGCCAGGAGTGGCCACTGTACTAGGATTCAGTCCACATGAAAGTCTGCCACAATGCTGAAAGAATACTTGCACTTTCTTGGCAAGTTGAGGTTGGGTCTTTAGCCACAGCTTGCTTGTAACTCTTGAATTAGTGCCTGTGGTGGTGTCACACCAATGGGCAGCTAAACTCCACCACAACCAATCCCTTACTCCCCCCCTCCTCAAAGGAAGAGGGGGAGAAAATACAATGAAACAGGGCCCAAGGGTTGAGATAAGGAAAGGGACATCACCCACCAATTACAGTCACGGGCAAAACAGACTCAGCATAGGGAGATTAATGTAAGTTGTTGCCTGCTACTAGCAGACTAGAGCAGTGAGAAACTAAAAAGCAAACTAAAAACACCTTTCCCCATCCACCCTCTCCTACCTCCTCCCCCCGAGCGGCACAAGGGAACGGGGAACTGCAAGGGAGCGGCGCAAGGGAACTGCTGTGGCACAGCAGTTCGTTCCCTTTCTTAAATCTGCTCTCCCAGAGGCACAACCAGCGTCGCTCCCTGGCTCGGCTCTGGCCAGCAGCGGGTCCCTTTTGGAGCCGGCTGGAGCTGGCTCTGATCTGACCTGGGGCAGCTGCTGGGCTCTGCTCACAGAGGCCACCCCTGCAGTCCCCCTGCTACCAAAACCTTGCCAAGTAAACCCAATACAGTGCCATCTAACAAGTATTGCTTTCTCTGTTTCTCCTGCATGTCCATCCAAGCAAAATGAAGTCAGACCATTAATGTCCAGCATTAAACCCCTCCTCTTCACTGGTGAGGTTAGCCATTATCAATGTATCACGTAGCTGGTTTGCAACAAGATATTGATTATATAGCTCAGGTTATAACCATTGAGTCTTCACGGAAGGCGGATTTAGTGAATAGGACTCACGATTCCTGATTTCTCCAGCTACTTGTGACCCTGACTTACCATGCTACATTTGCCAAATCACACTATAAGAGTTGTATTAAAATGGACACAATACTGTTTACATACCTCAGTGAACACTTCAAGGTCTTTTGGCATGTGGACAAAAAAAAGAGGTGCTAAATACAGCAATCTACTCTAGTAGAATTACGAGTCCAATAACGTTACAAGACTTTTAGGGGGATACACCGTTCAGGCTCTACTGATGGTTTTCCCTGGACTGTCTCAATGATCCTTCTTTTGCCTCTACATGCTGACTCACAGTGGTACTTTGCTGTATTAGTCATGCAGATTGCCTGTTATTTCTAAGTGCTAACCAACCTGTCTTGAGAAGCTGTTGGAAAACAGAATCTCCCTGTTAGGAGATCTTTACTAAGGCTAAGGATAAGATCAGCTAGAGTGGGGCTGCTTTTGCTACTGGAAATAACATTCAAACCACCATGCAAGTAACTCCTCCCTAGCACAGTCGGGGTGGGACAAAATCTGTATCTCTGACTTTTTTCACGGCTTTTATGCATAGCTGCAGTCTTGTATAGCCAACCTGTTGACAAGAGAAGGACAGCAGTTCCACTGCTAGAGCAGTCTGCAGACACATCTTCATACTGCTGAGTTCCTGCTCGACAACAGCAGCTTTACCTGAACCCTTCTTCTCGGTTTGTATACTGGAGGCGAGGAAAAAACTATCAGGTGGTATAAACTCTCAGTTGCTACTGACCTGGAAAAAATTTGAACTTAAGCTAAGGTCAAAGACTGTACATGCCATTAGCAATTCTCCAGAGCTATCCAGTCACTTCATTTTCCACATTTCTAATCAGTCTACAGGCTGACTGTTCATAAACATTTAAATACGCTATTCGGGCAGGAACGAGCAAGTTGTCTCCTGTCCCAGTACTGGAGTAAGAAACAGGATATCCATATGATGGACTTTGTCTGTAATGAATGGTGCCAGTGTCTTGAAGATTATCTTGTTCCACATGCAAGCTTTCATTTCTGATTTGCTACACCAAAAACATAACTGAGACAGTTTTTATATACAGCAATGAAGGAGTATCAACATTCTCAGCTGCATGCAATAGACATGCTGGAACACAGATCACTATTTTAAGCATCTTAAATCAAAAGTAATAGCAACTTAAGAGCACGAAGATTCTCTGATATGCTGCTTCCCAATCAATTACATGCAGTTTATTTGTTAAATAGAAGATGCCTTCAATATAAATGTTAATAACAGACTGAGGAGTTGGCAAAGAATTATAGTAACAATATTCAAGTTTAAAATATTTTCAATTATTTACAAGCTATTTTTTACCATATGATGCATATTAACCTGCAGGTAATGGAATAAAACACTTTCACACTTCTGTTAATGTTAAGAATTACTAAAGAGGACATTTTTCCATCTGAACAATGTAGCTAGTTCAATAACTCCTTACTACTATTTGTAAAGAGACAAACAACCCTCTCCCACAACAACACTCCAGACAAGTACCATGATTTGAGCTTTTGTCCAATCCAGATTCAAGACAAATCTTTATTCAGACATATAAAGTCCTACCACTGGGAGATTTTTTATGGATAACTTGTATTATAAACACAAGAGACTCTTCTCCCAGGGATTGCTTCAAAGCCTAAGTTAGAATTTGTACAAGGATTATTATATTTGATAGAAGGTTTAGCTGTGGGTCTAATAAAAAACACGTTAAAGAGGGCAGAAGTAATAAAAACCAATAGTCCAATGTTATATGGTTAGAAGTATGGATGTTAACAATACAAAACCTATCAAGTTGCAAGCTGCAGAAATAGGAAAGTACCTTAAAAATCAAAATAACTAAGTCATAACATCAGAGCATATTTTCTGGTTAAGATGCTTAAATACTGCTGTGTTAGTCTATAGCTGCAAACGACTCATACTATTTACTGGAACTAGTAAAACAGGCAGGAATACACAGCACTGGCAACTTGACAGATTTGTGGAAAAAGACTCAGGTATCTCAACAACTGTCAAAAATAAAACCCTGGATCTTGTTAAATCATGGAGGGCTAAGACATTTGTATCAGGCTTTTAAGTTAACGTACTAACCATGCAAATTCAACACCTGGGAAGATATCCACAACCTAACACATCACAACTGGGTTTCAGTATATGCTCTCCTTATAACAGGATTTTTTCAGACAAGTGAGAAAAGGAAAAGATAAAATGGAACACAGCTTCTTAAATAAAAAACACCCTAACATTAGAAGTCCATTACTTTCTTAGAATAAATGTTCTTGAGGAATTTCACTGCTCTAAAATTCATCATTATTTTACTACAGAATGAACAGCAAGCATTAGATGTAATTTGGAACAATAACTGGCAGAGCTTATGATGATCTCTGACTTTATAACTGAATTTAATATATTTCTTGCATTTATTTAGTCTAGTATCTCAGCTACATACTGTTACCAAAACACACTAACAGAAAAAGTGTAGCATTTCTAGGATAAAAAGTTAAAGTTAAGTCTGAGAACTTCAGTTTATGCTTGGTTTATTCCTGTTGCTTTTCTTTCCTGTTCCACGGGTGACCCATCTTTTAGAAGACGATAGCCTCCTCTATGGCCCGTGTACTTTCACAACATAATTGTTAAGAGCATCTCTGACTTTACTGCTAGAGATGCAAGAGCCAGAATGAACACAGCTTGATTTTCTGATCTCAAGCTGATATGCAGGTCTGGCATTTGGAAAAAAAGTCTCTTTTTTTCCATTCAAACTTGCATGGTGGTTTGAATGTTACTTCCAGGGCTGAGAAAATTTGATCTAGCAGGCTCTAAGTGGCAATAATTGTGGAACCCCACAATGCTGTTTTTAAAATCACTTTTCAGAAAATAAACAACTTAGAAAGTTGTCATGAAAGTCTCAATGATTGCAAAGTTAAATACAGCTGGTGTTCCAGTTCCTGCTGTTAGATGGTTACTTTCTGTATTTGGGAACTGTTCTCTCAATAAGCATTTGAAAAAGTGAAAGAGTCAGGACTAGTTACAATCTGAAGACAGATGAAAGGAGCTGACAGAAGGAAGAAACAGGATTCAATGATGAAAAAGAAGTAGCAGCTACAAGGCTCCTGGAAATTTCTGAGTAAGGGAAAGAAAAAGATTGTAACATTCTTTACAGAACTTTTCTTGATGGTTACAACTCTTAGCTGAAATTATTGCTATTACTGATCAGTTAAATACATGTTACCACATCCAAGAGTTCATTTACGTACAAATTTCTTAATAAGCGTAGGGACCAGTCAGTGTAAAACGGCAGTTCCAAGTATTTTATGCAACACTACATTACTGTGAGACATTATGAGACTTTTGCTGTGCACCCACATAGAGGAATCAGAAGCCAAAAACATGAGTATCCTCTGCCCTCCTAAGTTTCTTGGCTGGGCTAGTTTGCATTGCAAAAGCTAGCAAGTGCAATGGCAGGGAAGAAAAATAGTCACCGTCAGTGTGGGTCACTGCACATCTTCCTCTGCAAGATACGGCCAAAATCAGCTCTCTCCCCTCAACACTGACAATGAACAGGACCTGGAGTGGAAAAGAAAGCTAATGGTCTTCACAAATTAATCTTGCACAGCCCTGCTCCCTGCTGGTTAACCTACCGCTCACTGGGGAAATAAGGAGTACTACTCCCATCTTGTTAACAATTCCCAAAGAACAGTTTCAAGAAAAAGTGGTTCCAAGTGTATTCCCACATGGCCTTCTGATGTGTTCATCGTAGTATCTGATGTGCATAAGGAGCCATCTGAGAAAGGCATTTTAAAGGTGTTACAAGATTTTTTAAAAACCTCTTCCGTATATTTAAAAACCATTCCCACCCTCCTACTTCTTCGCTGAGCTCTGCTATAGGAATTACAAGCCACATGTTGAAGAGCAATCACAAGGCCATGGCAATTTTAAGCTTTTTGAGACAAAAACTAGTTTTGTTTTTTATGCTAATGCTATGTTTAATACATGAGAATTCCACACATTGGAAGTGCTACAGTCTCTGAGAGATGTGCTAAAACAGCACCTGCTGATCCGCTACACCACCATAACATGCGTGTTTGGCTGTATCATTCATTTTAGCTTCCACACTAAGCACATTGCTACCAGCTTAGTTATATCTGTAAGATGGGTTTAGCCAGCCCAGTTACACCAACTGCTCACCATACCATCCTATACCTTTATTGGCATCATTACAATGGTAAGAAAAAGGCCATATGAAACCTGCCCAAGTTACTGAAAATTTGGGGGCATTTTGCCTGTGATTAACAAAGCTCATTAGGTAGCGAACTTGTTCTCTTTCTGTAAAGAGCTATAGATTGCCAAGAAGGCAACACAATGTATGAACAAACCCCATTTTCTGTGCACTGCAGTTTATTTAGCTCTTTAAGTCATGTACATCATAATTCACAACAATGAATTTTTCTTCATTGATGTGATTTCAGGATCAGGTCCTAAGAGTTTAAAGATAAATGGTAAACTATTGAGATTCAACAGCAACTGTTGAATTTAAACATGGCAATCCTCCAACAATTTTCACATAGAATGGCAGGTCAAACCAATATGATTCAACACAAAATGGCAGAAGAACATACTTTACTGTTTTAACTCTAAAACACCATCAAACAAACATATGAATATTTGTTTTTATACAGCTCTAATCCTCTGGGAGGTGAAGGGGGAAAAACACTGCCGCTGTATTTCTGCAGATCAAAATTCGGTTTTCTTGGTATTTTGCCAGCTCACTTCCCAATGAACTGCACCCACCAAGCAAGGTCACATAAATGATTGCAAAAACAAGTTTCTCTTGTGCATGAAGAGGAATGAATCATTTGGAAAAATGTGACATCTTTAGTACTATTCCTGCCACTCTGCAATATTTCTCTAAATTATGCAATCCATCAATATAGCATTCATAAATGTATTTTTGGAAAAAAAAAATGACCTTAAGTAAGTTTCTGCATAACAGCAGCAACTGGGACTTCTGAGTGAAAGTGTAAATCTGGAGGAACTGGAATGCTGGAGGACGATATGCTACCCTACAAGCAGAAGCTTCCAAACCATAACAAGAGCCACCTGAAAATGCAAGTGCCAACTCTGAACAGTCAGTCTTTGAAGTAGACATCCTTCTTGTTTCAGTTGCAAAGAAATTTGAATGAAGGCTTTGCAAGAGATGCACAGAATAGACACCAAAGTATCACACAGACACAGGGACACCTTAGCTGACAGGTTTTGTGGCCTCCTTTCAGGTCTGTTGCTACTTGATTTCATTCCTCCTGCAACCTAAAGCCCCTTTATATCTAGATATTTATGGATCTCTGCTACCAGTCTCAGAAGTTGTTAAAGTGCAATATGGTTCCTAACGTGTATGTATTAACACACACACACATGGCAACACCTCAGAGTTAAGAAGTCCAACAAAACGGTTTTATTTAATAACAAGTTCTAACTTATTTGCTCCACTTCTTTTTGTTAGCTTCCTTCAGGCCTTAAAATGCTTTAAATCTGTTAACTAAGCTAACTAGCAATATTCAGGTAGTTTCTGAAGGGAGAGATGCTGTTGTGTGAACTGCTGATCACCCTGAGACATTTTCCCTACACTCATTATTGCGGCAAATGAGGCATGTGATCAGCAACATTAGATACAGGTAGGCATGATCTTACACGAGCCAGACCACAGCATACAGTAACCGACAGAGGAACATCTTTTTTTGTTGTTGTTGCTCTTGACATCTCACGCAGCAATGGAGTTACAGTAAGTAACTCTTGGTTTTAGATATTGAACATAGAAAGGCATTGCAAACATTAATATAGATTTTTTTTTCTTTTTTAAGGAAAAAGGACCTAATTTTCCTGTCTTCAAATTAAGGGCAAAACTTCTAAAGACAACAGCAGTCCAGGATCATGTCTTGAAGGATCCTGACACCCTTTGCAACTCTCAATTCATTCACTAGATGATTTACTTAAAAATAAACAAATATAAGTTCTGAGAATAATCTTCAATACTATGATATAGTGTAATTAACAAACAACATCCTTTGAGTTTAATGTTGTACGATAAAGATCTCCTACTATTTTTGCCAAACCAAGCCAAAAATTCCACATTTATGCATGTTATACCAAATGTGTCACACCAAACTCTTTAGTTCACTCAAACCTACGAATACCATATGCCACTATCATGGAAATTCCCACTTGCAAGTCAATGGCTAAGATGTCCCATGGAACACAATATCAGATAGGGCTGCAGAGCTGAAGAGACGTCCAAATGCTTCCTACCTCCATAAAGTTGGTCAGATAGTCACTTGGTGGCAACAAGAAAATCTCAATTTTTTCCTACAAATTAATCAAATAATTGAATTCTAACGAGCGTAAGATCTGATTTTGCTTAGAAGCAAGCCCAAAGGGAAAGCTGGAGGCAAAATAAAGGCTTCCCCATCTTCAGCTAGGGAACAAATATTAGACATTTGGAAACCAGCTTCAGTTTTGTATAGTACAATTGGTTTTAAATGCTCTCAGAAATGTATCTAATGAAATATTCATATACAGCACTATGCATTCCATCCTAAATGCTAGAAGAAAAGAGCAAGTATGAAACAGAAAATATTTCAGACTTCTCCATGAGAGCATTTGTTGGTAGTTTAAAATTGCACCATCACTTCCACTAAGTTGAATCTTGGTCACAGTGCTAAGGGCTTTTCCCACCATCTGATCGCCAAACTTCAAAAAGAAACAGTTAGAATGTTACTGAAACTGCAATTTTATACATTACCAAAGTCCTTAATCTGCTGAAGAAAAATATAAACCCAAACAAAAATCCTGCTGCGCTGCACACAGATTTCTGTGTCTTGTAAACAGCTCTATCTGCTGATACAGAAAATAAGCTACAGAAAATAAGGCTGAGAATGGGTCTGGAGGCCATCCAGAGGTTCCTCCTACACCAAGATGAAATCAATATCTTCTACATTGCTTGACAAATTTTCATCTACCTGGAGACTGTCCTCCAAAGATGGCAATCCAACAGCTTACCTTGGTAACATGTTTCAGTATTTACCACACCTTACATTTTGAAAGTTTATCCTACCTTAAATAAAGCTTCCTTGCTAAATTTTACAATTATTTTTTTCTTCTCCTGACCTCACTGGGAATAGAGAACAATACAATGCCATTTATTTTAGGGTCATGGCTCCTAGACTTCTAATCATTTTGCTGTATTCTGCTCTCCCTTATTGTCAGATGATTCTTTTTTTTAACTGCAGTAACCAAAATTGGACATATTTTAACTTTAAACTTCAGAACATCAAGTATGAGAGGAGGTTATTTTATGCATTTTACACTGCTGTCAACACATCTTGGCATAAGGTCTATTTTTGTTGGAAGTGGTATGACATTGTTGATTCACAAAGTTTGCAGTCTGTAGAATGGTCAGATATCCTTCATTGCAGAACTTCTGCCTAGCCAGGCATTCTGTACTCCGGCAGTAAATCATTTCTAACTGGGGGTGAAATTCACTCTTTGGTGAATGTCTGCTAAAGGACACCTTCTCAAAGGTTAGATGTCTAATCTAATCTAAACTAGTCTCTACAAAATGCCTCTGAACGCAGTGAAGAGTGACAATGCATCTCATCCCATGCTAAGATGTATGTGGGATGAATTGCCCTCAAGAGAGGCACTCTTCTCCTCACAATTTAGTGAGGTAAATTGGATAGCTAAATAGTGTTTTATAGTTAAGTTTAACAATAGCTGTCCCATGTCCCTGAGTAAAATATACTTCATATCCACTGTGCATTTTCCTCATTGATCCAGGCTCTGTTCCTTGCAAGCCAGGGGAAGAGCACGAAGCATTTTATACATTTTATACATTTATTATCACCTAACACACTTGTGTCCTCTCCCAGCTTAATGCCTTTGGCCATGCTTGCTAAGATAATTCAGCCTCTTAATCAAAAGCATTGCACAGTGCTGGGCCCAGGAGAGAGCCCTTCCAAACAGAACCCCCTGACCCTAAGTTAAGTTTTAGAAACAAGCAGTAAGGCTGGTCCAAACAGTTTGAGAACAAATTTAAGAATTTAACGCATACAGATTACAAACACACACAGTTGTTCTCGTAATTGACAGTAGTGTTTTTAATGATGTACAGAAATTCGTGTTGAAGCCAGATAAATTGATTTTCCATAAGAAGAAAGAAGATGATAAAAACTTACTGCTACCTGGCATGCTCAAACATAAACTCTCCTTGTCAGTGGTTTGGGAGCTGCAAAAAGCACTGCCAAGGCACTTCAAAACAGTTCAAATGTCAGTCAAACAAGAATTCCAGAAAAAGAAAAGGGATATATGGCACACCAAGGGACATTACAGCCTCCAAAGCTTACCACACATGAAAAACAACCTCATCTAGATCCTGTTCCCAGAAAGCAATCCACAAAGTTTTGAGCACAGAGGTAGCTCACTTGCATGGTTCTCCTAGCACTGGCTATGCTGTCCGGAGGTTTAACTTCCTTCAGACCTATGTCCTCTCCGCCCCGTTCTCAGACAACTGTATAGACTTGATAATACTCAGTCTGCGCAAAACACCGCAGTAGATCCTCTTCAAAGCATTTTCTACAAATAACCAAACAGCAGAACTAGAAGTCATTTTGTACATCTCTACCTTGACCAAAACTTCCCTTTAAGAGTTGGCCATTTTAAATCTGCATCACTGTCACACATACACTAATGAACAAGTATCTCTACTACATGCTCAACACCTATACAGACACTACTCTGTTTTTTGGTAGATTCAATGCACATGTTGGCAGTGATGGGGTAGCAATTACTGGGTACAGAGGCCTGTGAGTTTGAGATGGAAGCACCCCTGGAACTTTTCATAAAATATTTCAGTCAAGTTAGGGAAAATGTCACCTCCTTGGAAGCTGCTCTCTGAGCACTGTTTTTACGTATTATACAATATAACTTACAATTTCTGATTGTAATACACTGGGTATTTGAGGTTTTAAAATACTGATGTTCTTGACATTCACTTCCTTGCCAGACCTGTCAATTCCATGCACAACACCTGAAGTTCCACCTAAAACTGGAGATCTGATTTCTGCCCTGAGATACATTTTATTGTTCAAATTCGGCATATGTGTCCTTGAATAATTTTGCTAGTGATCTACAAATGGCAGTTATATTTTTACACTGTGAAATGCGTGTCTATTCCCCTTCTGTTTTCTTCCTACTGCTATACATACAAGTCTTTGTAGAAATAATTCTTTGGGATTTCAACAAAGGAAGGGAACTGACTATTCTTGTGCAGCTGATGTGCATGCAGGTGGACAGCTTTCTTTCCACAGCTTTTCTTTCAGGCTGATCTCTATTCCTTACCTCAGAAGGATTTTATTTCACACTACTGCTGCAGAGCCTTCTGCCTCTTCAGTCAACCAATCTCAAATCCTGCTGCCCACGTTGCCGAAAATGCAGAGGTGTCCTGCAAATGCAAATGCCTACTCTCTAGATTTGGTTTTAGAGTGGTACAAGAAACCCTGCTTGGGTTTCCTGAACTAAGATGAATTTCAAACAGATTAAAAAGCTTTAAAATAGAACGATGACATTATTTTTAATATTTTCTACCAGAAATTCACTACATGTATGCTCCCCTTTCAACCCAAAGGCAACGATTAGTCACTCAAAGCAACTAGATACATAACCAGCATGTCTTACTAATATTATTGTAATATTAGTACATCATAATATATTATCATAATATTGTTGTGTCTACCACATGCAAGGACACAGGTTTGGATATTATATAGAGAAGTGGCTTGAAGGTCCCTTGCCATACATCCACTACCACCACTTCTCCTTCTCCAAGCAAGTCAAGCATATTTACATTTAATTTTTCACAAGGTTATTAACAAAAACTTGAATTGAAGACAAACAAGTAGATCATCTCATTTGTCCCTGGGCTAAAAGGGATGACCAAACAATATACACTGAAGTATTTAGTTTGGTCTGAAAATACCGATGAATTGGATTCACCAGAACAAAGCAGGCTATACACAAGCAATCTAAATCATTTATCTCTATCTTTTATCTTTATGCTCTCCAAATAAATGAGTAGATTTTTGTTATGTCTCCTACAAACCAGCACTTAAATTTATCTTAAACTGAAGACCATAGGTTTTGAGTAGTCCTTCTGGATTTGACTGGCCTTCAATGCACAGCATTTATTCAATAGTACAGAAACCACAATGGAGCAGGAGTGTAGAAACAATGAAATCTTAGCTGATTTTCAGTTTGTACACGTGAGTTGTGAGTACCAAGAGTAGAATATGCTCATAGTCATCTGTGTGATCTGAGGATACAGGCATATAAAGCATAACACCTAGACTCCTACTAGAAGAGTATGAGCTGCACTAAGCAAAAGCTTTCAAGTTCCAAAAATAAAGTTAATCTGATATACACATCACAGAAACACAACAAGAATGGTGTCCCTCCTTGAGCAGGGTTCTTGGACCAGATGACTTCCAGAGGTCCCTTCCAACCTCAATCAGCCTGTGAAACCATGTTGCAAATGACCTAATTTGCTCTTCCTATCTCAGACACCTGGTACCTCATACTGAAGTAACAGTATGTACTCACAGCATATGCTGAGCAAGAGACCAAAGAACTACATATAAAATAAAATAAAAAAAAAAAAAAAAACAAGTATAGAAAAACAACCAGTAATTGATCTAGTTTAATTAAATACTGTTCTACTTGCTAAAACATTCTTCTTTGATGCAAAAATCAGCATTCTGCCAACTGCTAACCCTTCTGAAGAGGAAGACATAATTTCTCCATTTATAATATACAAATTGCATTTAGAAAATACTTTGCATTAAGCTATAGACATGAAATGGACAAGTTAAGTAGATACTTTTTTTTATCCATAAGAACTGATGTCTAACTCTACTTCCAAACTTACTCTCTCAGCTAATACTTTTATACTGTAACTATTAGCCAACTAGTTGGGAGGAGGGGAACAATTTAACAGAAAACAAAGCTTTTTAAGAAAACAGAGAAAAAATGTGTTGTGTTTTCAGACCAAAAACCCAAACACAAACAGGTATTTCACCCCATCTTCCCTGCCCAGTATTAAGAAAAAAGCTTCAACTATGTTTAATGTTAAAAATGTTACCTTCTCGGTGCTGTTTCAACCTTTTTCTCTTGCACAGAAGATAAATAATTCATTTTATGTACATATCTTACTCTTTCATAGTTTCATTATGTTAGGATTCTTAAGTAAGACCACAGAGCTGACCTCTAAACCACCACAAGGAACACATGGAGAAAAGACTGCATGAAGGAGCAATAGACAACAAGTGGTCCTCACAGTGGAAATCTTCTAGGCATAGAAGCCTACTAGTACTTCTCTGGCTAGGAACAAATATTCCTCTACAAGGCCTTTGTTAGACAAAGTAGGGCTCTGGCAGCCATAAAAACCGAAGAAGTGAACTGGCCCCACGTGAATTGAGCCCTGGCAAAAAAATTAAAGCTGGATTTGTTCCCAACACCACCATGAGCTGATACCATCACCCAAGTTCCCATGTCCTCAAACCCTGGCTTCAATATTCAGAAGGCCCCTACCCTGACAGATCTGCTACCAAAAAACCTTAATTGCTCAATTATGCTGTATTATGCAGATGTCATTCACTAAGCTTCTGCAGAATCTATGGGGTTAGCTTTAGTACACCTTCTCTTACTAATGTACATGAAATATAGAGCTGAAAAAAAAAATCTCACCTGGCTAACCTGTCATATATTTATTATCCAATCTTCAGTGATTTCACTGACAGAGAAGCCTGATAACTCCCTTTCTGCACTTCATGGGAGATATCCAACGTTACTTTGCAGTCATGCAGCCTGCATCATTATTTAGATTTTTATTAGACAGATTTTTGATGGTTTTGAACAGGAACAGAAACAAAGTTACTCCCAGTTAGTGCACTGAGAGAAGAACCTGGCTCAGCCCACCCAAGGTAATTTTTGGAAAGTTCTGTTATCTAGAAAGCACATAAAAATAAACTTGCCTTCCATAAAGATCCTGTTCCAGTAGATTTTTCCAACCTGATTTCCCCCAAGAAATATTAGATTTGATAAAATCAACATTGAAGTGCAAACAGATGCCAGGACAGCATGAAGTCGACGACGAATTCTTGGCGAGAAGAAATGCTCCTGAGGGGCAAAATAAAAGGTACAGATGAACTTAGCAACCCCTATGATTTTTCAAGCAATGTTAGAAGAAGACATTGTAGTTATGACAAACAACTTTTACACCGAAGTTCAAATCCTTATGGAACAGATCCCAGAGCTTTTAACATATCTAGCAGAACTCCCACCAATGCCATTTAAGTTAGGGTAAGATTTTATGATAAAAAGCAGTGTTGAATCATAGTTAGGGTTGGAAGGGACCTCTGGAGGTCACCTAGTCCAAAGCCCCTGCTCACAGCAGGGTTGTTAGCTGGAGCAGGTTGCCCAGAACTGTGCCAAGTCGGGTTTCTTCCCCCTTACAATTAGGTACCCATACATTTAAATACACATGCAATCCCAATGTTTTTCATTGCAAGTATTACTGCTCATATTCAAGAAGTGTAAATATCTGTTGTAAAGCTCTTGGTATTGTCCTAATGATACAAATAAAGCAAGTCTCTCTCCATAATATATGAGTTTACCTTTTTCTACATTTATATTTTGCATTATCACCTGAGGTGTGAGTGCAGCAGGGAAACTGCAGAAAGACAGTGAAAGAAGAATGAGAAAGTTTTAGCTTCCTCCAATGCTCAGTTGTTAAATTATAAAACGCATTATAGCACATTACAGGGAAATACTGCCTCATTACAGTACTGCATAAGAAAAAAAAAACTTGTTCATTATGTCCCCAGGCTGAAAGCCTCTTTACATAGTGCCTGAATCTGCAAAAGACTGAATGGTTCTTGCAAAGTGATGAGCATTTGCCAATGCATGGGAACTAAAGAAAATATCACGAGGTGCTCAGCCTTCATGTCGTAAATGTCGATGTTGCAGAAAACAGTCTTATGACTGTAGCTTTAAAAAAGTAAAAAAAAAAAAAAAAAAAAGAT
>VXAA01000256.1:280258-331543 GCA_013399115.1 Anseranas semipalmata
AAAAAGATCAGTAATTAATCTTTAATAGCTGCAGTCAGACTAGAATTCATGCTCAGATACCTGAAACAACATAAGCACATGCTCAAAACAGACCTAAAAACACTTTCCCAGACAATTACATTGCTAGTTTTATACACATCAAAACAAATGTTTCAACTGAAGTTGTTATAAAGTCACAAAATTTCAAATAAATGAATTACAAGCATAAAGATATAATTTTAACATATTACTGCAAAGTAGATCTCTGGTAAATCAAATGTTAGTCCCAGCTGGAACCATATCTAGTGTATGGGTCTATCTGAGTCAGCACAAAAATGGGGATAGATAAGCGTCTGTCAGCCTGTATGTGCAATACTGCAATAGCCAATCTCCCATACAACACTGGGAAAAACATTCATGTATGAACACAGAGACCGAGACTTTCCTCTGAAAACTTTGGTTCAAAATTAGGGCATCGTAGGGAAAGGTAGGAGAATTTAAGATAATTATATAAATATTCACGTACACAGTTACTTAGTGAAAAAAATCCTTCCCTTTCTAGTACTTTGCATTCCCAAAGGTGCCCATAATGTTCTCGTTCAGTTCACAGACAGGTCAAGGATATCTTATCTCCTTCTGAAATGCACAGTATGAATGTATATTCTCATACATAAAAACATATCCCTTTTCAGAATGCATAAATGTACACACATGGATGAATTTTTCCAAATCTTGCTATTAAATCCATGTCAATAACCAAGATTAAACAAGGGACAATTATTATCCTTTTGTGTTATGACCTTTTGTATTTAGAGTCACTAAGCTGACCATCTTCTTACACCACGTTGGATAATTCTGACTGAGTTGTAGCTTACTTATATAGTCTACCACAAGATCTATTTTCACTCCCATTTTCTCTACCAAACTTCGCATCAACTCCATAGAGAAACAGTTTCAGTTAGGAAAAAGAGTTAGAGATGGGCAATCCATCAGACAGTTTGTGTTTGACTGCATTTTCCACTAAGGCACAGATTAGACCTGGTAAGTTTGTGAGGTCTGTCTGTTTTGCAACCCAAAGCAGTAAGACTAAGTCAAACAACATGTCTAGCTAAAAAAGCTCTGCCACCTCCTTTTTTTTTTTTTTTTAAATGAATACAGACACTAGGAAAATAAATAAAACTGTCACATATGATATATCACCCTCTACAAAAGTGCTATATGTTGAACAGTACAAATGAACTGTAGTACAGACCATAAAAGCCTTTGGTCATTTATAAGGTACAAGGGAGAAGTTTAAGACAGAAACAGTGTAGACAAACAATGAACCATTTCTGGGCTGTACTGTAGCTAATTTCCTTGAACTTTGCAAGGCATTGATCCAAAAATCAGTACAATTTTTCTTGAGAGTCTTGATGTCAGTGCAGCTTTTATCCAGCTGCAGAAAAGGTATAAAAAAAAAAAAAAAAGTTCTTTAAAAATCTCATGTCATCTAGAAAAAGCTAACCATAGAAGTACCTGAGCAGTTATTGTGCTCAGATTATTATACTGGAAGCATTTATGTATGAAAAAGGACTGAGGCTGGTCTTGATAATCCATAGTAATATTTGTAATATCTACTAGCATGTGGATTTTTTTCTCAATCTACAAGTCATTTTCATCACAGCAGACAAAATTAAAAAAAAAAACCTTCACACCCACATTTCTTCATTATGCTATTTAATGCCTTTAACAATACTTTCCATTGCAACAATACAAGCAGCTGCTATGGATTTGTGGTGTTTCTCTGGATTTTTCTGCTGTCTCTTTCTCTCCTCTCTCTTCCTCTTGGAAATACTGCCAGGAGAGAAAGTGGTAAAAGAGCACCTCATGTTAAAATGACAATGATGCTATAGCTGCCTGGATGACACCCTTAAATTTGCATCCTTCCTTAATGCTCCATCTTATTTGTAATCTAACATCAATACTTCATAATACTTTACTTCTACTAGTCACTTTTTCTCTCCCAGTGCAACATAAATAGACTGTAGGCTTTAAAATACGCAAAAAGTAAACACATTGTCAGGATACTCAGACTAGCGGTAAGCAATGTAACACAGGAGGTGACTTAAAAAGGTCAGCTCGGGCCACCTTTCCTGGAACTGACTGGAGTCCAGGTTGGTATTTCAGTCCAATTCCTGCTGTAAATAAAGATTGGCCTCAGGCAACATTTTTGTCTGATGTTGGGAAAGATCTATTTCTGCACGCTGGTGGGTCTAGTAAAATTGGCTACTCCCAGATCTCTCTCAGCTTGGCCCTCTGTCATCTTACAAAAATGATACTATCGTAATGGGGTACCTTGAAAAGTAAATTTGTGTATGTGTTTGAGAGGGGTGGAAGAAGATGGGGCTGAAAGGCTTTTCATGGTCCGAACAGTCCCATTCCTAAATCCATTCCCAGTTACATACACATCTCATATTCAGCCTCTAAGTGAAAACCATGCCAGAAATATGAAGTTTGTATAATAGTTGTTTCTTGTGAAAGACAGTTTGTGAAGGACAATACGCACCAGAATAGATTATTTAGATTAGAAATAAGAATCAAGTTAAAGGACATGGTCAAAGACAGAAGTCAGATAAATAGTCCTATTTATGTCTCTTAAAATATTCTTATTTTGTTTACTTTGCAAGGCAATCACATTTCACAGTTAGTCAACAAAAGAGAAAATACTTTGGAGAATGCTGATAAGCATAAGTCATCCACTCTCCCATGTGGAAGTTGAGGAGACACCCAAGATAGAATTCTGCACAGCAGTCAAAACCAGGCAGTCTATACAAAACATCATGCTAAAGTCTTCTTTTACAGAAATATATTCCCCAGTATGTTATCAGGGACCCAATCTTGCACCTTCCCATAGCAAGCATTCTTATTCTCTAACTTCTAGCAATAATGGTGGCACCACAGTGATTTGGCATGTCCCAAATGCTCTTTAGTCAGAGGGCTGCTGAATTCACTTGCAGGAGCTTGCTGCAGTAGCTTATTCTGGGAGCATGTCACATGCATCACACAGTTTTAGGAAGGGCTCAGGAACTGGGGTGCACATTTTCCACCATGCCGCAAAAACAAGCTTGATGACAGGATTACAAGTGGCAAGAAGCCTCCCCTAACAGAAATCACTTGGTAACTTCTTGGCAAGCGCTCAGAAGATGGAAGAGACCTACTTGTGCTGCATTCGCAATACAACTCATTTATACAGCTGCACTGGGACAGATTAGAGCAAACTTCTACATAAAGTCAGTGATGTTACCAAGCTTGCTCATATCAAGAATATTTAACAACTCCCGTGTAAGGGAATTAAACTTGATGAAATTTAAACAAGCATACATCTTCCTGGAGCAAAACAGAGATTCACAACATTTATTTCTTTTTGGACTACCCTTCCAGAGATTTGATAATCCACGCATACGACAAAATAAGAGTTCATGGTAAAACTGAAGAAGCAGTTGAATATTTCTCATGGGAACATATGCACCGTGGAATAAGATTGTCAGATACTATGGCCAGAGTGACATGAAACATGTGTTTGATACTACAAACTGCAACAGTACAGATTACATTATTTTATTTTCATCTGACTTTAGTCTTCATAAGGGTAAAAATACTCTAGTACAATTTTTAGTAGAATTGTCACTTTTTAAACACAGAATATTTAATTACTATCTGTTCGACAGATTTCATCCTCTCCCACTTAACCCTATCAGCCAACTTATCCATAGAAATTTTAAAGTAAGAGAACATAAAGTGTGCTATATGTTTTGTTGAAGAAACCAAGCAAGTTAACTATCACATATATAATACGTAGTCCCCATGTATATAATACCTAGTCCCTCCATTTACTGCCTCTCCCAGCATATGAGGGAAAGTGAGTATGCTTCCCGAGGTTACTAAAGCTCCATCCTTTCAATTTCCTGAAGGCTTTTATTAGAGAAGCAATGTTTAAAATGTTTGTGTGGTGTTTCAGTCACTGCAGTACAGCAGGTGCACATGTGGTGCCAATATGCATATGAGGAAAATCAATGGAAGAAAACCTCAAATTGCTTATTGGAGTTCCTTTTACCAGCGTAATATAAGGACCTGAACTTTGGTTTTCACTGCCCGTTGCATCGCAACCAAACAGTAAGGCCCTTACTTGTTTACTTCTCTACAGGAGCAAGAGAGACCATCCAGCCATCTTAAAAGTACTTCTAAGCGTTTTCTTTCAGAAAATATGCATAGATAAATAGAGGCCAACTCTTCAAAGTCCATCCCTGAGCCCGGGTAATCACCCCCATTGACACATGAGCAAATACCTCGATGCATCCCTTGAATCTGGGTCATCCGCAATGCAGCCATTTGCCAAAAATAACGTCAAAGCATAAAAGCAAGAGCACGGGAGAAAAGCTGAAAGAGAGCGAGGAGCAGATGGGACAGTGGGAAGGGAAGCGATACATCCTGACTAACAGTTATTGGCTATTTTATCTATCTGCAGTTAGGCACACTGAAAATGGAGGGCAGGGTGTGACTGAGCAGCTGGGGGAGCAGATGGGACGGAGGAAAGGCTGAAAATTGTGACAAAGCTCTGCCAAACAGAATGTCAATTTATTTAATTTTTAAAGTGAGCAGTAGAAATGAAGATGGGCTGGGTCCGAGCAGCAGGGCAACTTCTAAAAATACTTGTTAATACACATTGTCAATGGGTAATAGTGACAAAGGTGCATTTGAGAGACTGCAGAAATGAAGAGATGTGCTCATTAATAAAATGTTGGTAGAAATTAGGCTTGAGGAGCAGCAGAAGCAATGGGAAGGCAGCTGATGAGAGGCTGACATGTCATTGTGAGACCTACTCCTGCACTCTGAAGCTGAAGGACAGCTGTTGAATAGATAAGTGTAGAGAGTTTACCACAGAAAAGAACAAAAAAAAGCAACAAAAATAAAGAATTTAGGCTGAATACCCATGCAAAATATCCATTTATGAAATAACGCAAAAGAAATTGTGGAATGTCCAGAGCCATAACAATAACAAGATAAGGAACAGGCCTGCAAGTAGAATGTGAACGAGATGTGCTACCAGATCTCATCCATCTACAATGGGCACAGCAAATGGAAGAATAAATTTAATTTCCCATCAGCATATACTGTACTCTTCAGTAATCGTGTAATCATTCCCGTTTGCTCCATTCTGCATCTAGCTCTAACCCAGACCCAGCCCTTTACTTCTGTTTGCTTTATTTTTCTGGCATCTTGTTTTGCTTGCAGCTGTTCCCTCCCTTCTCCCCAGGTCTAACTATGGCCTGAGGTCATCTCCTGTTGCTTTCCAAGGCATATACTTCCCTCCCAAAGCAAACGTAAAGATTAGCTCCTGGAAGGTTCACACAGGAAGGAGGGAACTGACAACATTTTTCTAAGAGACAGGATGATGCAAATGACCTGTAATTCCCTACAGACAATACATCGCTCCTACAAAAAGAGGACCACACAATTAAAATCAAGCAGCTGTCAGTTAAGATCTATGTTCACAAATAGAACTTGTTTCTGAATTTAGAAATAAATGCTATATATAGTATTTGAGAAGATACTCATCTTCTCTATTGATGTCTTACTAAACATTCACTCAACAAAATGTTGTCTTGCACTAGCACCAGTTCATTTTTAGATTTTCCAAAAGATCTACATTTATAGCGTCACTCAGCAAACAGCCAAACTCCCTTCTGTTTGAAGAAAGCCTCCTACCAGCTCGTATGTATGCACCACACTTACGGATGCATGTGTGAAAGTTTGACATACACAGAAGTAAATTTCTGTGCTTGCTCCTACATTTCCTCATCACCCTCAGAGAACCTGCCCAAACATTTTTTTAAAAAGTGGCAGCTTGTGAAAAGTGCAAAATGAACAGCATTGAAATGCACCATTCTCCTTTTCATTTTTTGTTTAAAGCAGGGAATCTAGCCAAGTAATGACAGTGTACATATTTCTATAAATGTGCCTTAGCTCTCACCAAGGAGGACAGTTCACAAGAATTGGGTGCTCTCCTCTGTGTCCACGTCGACATACTTATTTTTGTTCTTCTGGTTCCCACTCTGCCTGTTCTGGCTCCCTCAGTTCCCTCACCCACATTTTAATGCTTTTACCTTTTAAATCCTAACCAAACTGGGACAAAATCTAGCTTGTCTAATCATTACTGCAGAATTTTGCACATGAGGTCCTGCCCTTATGGTCCTCCCGCATTGCCACTGTGAAACTGTTAACAAATAAATAATACACAGTAATAATCCCCATGGAGAAATCCGATAAACACTCTCAGCAAATACAGACCTCATTTTCCACATGGCAAGTTCCTGTAGCTCAGAGTTACGCTGCACATTATTGCATATGGCTCTGAAAGGCACAGCAGAAAGACGAGAGTGTGCAACCACTCCTCAGTACTTCAATGTATATTTCCATAAATGCTAACATCTATTGTCTGGACTAATTTTTAAGGTCAACAACAGAAGGAGGCTGTATTGATGTAACAGCAACAAAGAAGTGCATAACCAGAATCACTCTGTCTTCTTTTCACCCTGTAGCATGATTTACTTGCTTTTCAAACCGCGTTATGGCCAGAGCACCCGAAAACTGCCTGATGTCTCCAAAGCAGAACAGGAAGTATATAATGCTGGTAGGTGAGAGAAACATTTATTTGTTATGACAACTGGGCAACTACATGAGGGGCTTCCCAGCTGACACTGCTGTTTAAAGCAGAGCAGCAATCATCTGGTTAAAGACAGATGGAAAATCACAACAGCTTCTCCAATGCTGACATCAAAAATAATCCTTCTTGCACAGATTTGGCAAAAAAAAGATGCTTGTACTCAAAAGGTAGAAGATGATAGCGTGTTATCTCTAAAATCTTACTGCAGGCACTTTTGTCATTAAAACCTGTGTCATACTGTATATGCTTGTTCCTAACGCAAAACAACACTTACCAGATTTTCTTTGTTACTGAGTCTGGGGCAAGAAGTTCCCTAAGTAAAGGAAACTAGACTCCAAGTGCAAGTGTGTGTGTGGGGGGGGGGGAGCTGTCTGTCTGTCTGTCTGCCTGTGTTTGTGCATCTTTAGCAGGGCTCTCTGAATGTTTTGGGATCCACATATATGAAGATAAATGAAACCTCACAACCCTCACAACAAGAGGGCGGAGAAAGGAGAAGAAAGTCAAGCAAAGCAGAAACATGGCAATAATTTCTTGACTCAGAACTATTGTTGGCAAAAGTAAAAGTAATTGAAAAAAATCTAGGATGCATCAGCCAGCCCACATTCACCTTTGATAACCTTTCAGCAGCTCAGTACGAAACAGCACCTTGATAACTCAAGCTTGCTTCTTCTGGGTACCATACATAATGGGCTGTTGTCACGAATCTGCCCTGGCTAAGATTCACATCTAGAGAAAGGAGTTTCCACTGATTTTGAGTCAGAGTACATCTAATTTGGATAGCAGAGATTTCTGGTTAGAAGAATGATATGGATGAACTCAAGGTTTAGGAGGAGGTGTCTTCGCTCCAGGTAGAGAGCATTTGACCATTGGGTCATCCCTCCAGAAATGCAGGATGCCTGCTATTTGCTCTTCAGAGTGTAACAGCGAGCCCTATCCACTGGTCTGGGTTTTCACATTATGGGTGATACCCGTATCTCAGAAAAGATTTCAGCACTACAGAGAGAGAGTCTGATTAAGGGACTTTGTTCAACTACCTCACCTTATGTTATTATATATTCTCAGATAGTGAAGAGACTAATCCAACAGAAGTCTACAGCAAGTACATAAGAGGATTATGAAGAAAGTATCATTGGCAATGCCTGTCACTTAATTGAATCACCACGTTGCACTAAAAATATGCATGAATTATACAAAGCTATTAGTAAAGGAAAAATGGTGAGACAGGCTTCTGAGATTAGTAAACCAGAGTTATAAATACTCTTTCCAGCAAATGAAGCAAAATAAAGATCAAAGCCTACTGTGTCCTAAAGAACAGCTGAGAAGGGTCTTTATTTATTACAAAGATCTTATCTTTAAACTTTATTAAAGATCTAATTTTGCAAGGTGGTTGACATAGATGCTTCCCCTGGATGAGTTCTATATGTTTGGTCAGATCTTGCCTTAGACAGCTGCAGAAGGAAACTTTACGGCTATCTCATGGCAGTTTAAAGTGAGTTATAATTGCAAAAAGAAATTTGTCATTAAATGAGATAGTTATATGTTTGCCTAATGAATATAGGACTCAGTTGTGAAATTCACAGGAGTCTTTATCTTGGTTAGACTGAATTTGGGCCCTAATACAGGGCTAAGCAATCACTGAAGCAGGACCCAATTGTTTTGTTTGTCCCACTCTATACAGGGAGGCTTGACTTACTACTACATACTGCTCAGATATGCTTGCAAAGGGGAGGTTCCACGTAGTTGAGCTCCTCCACTCCCACTTTCTTTCCTTGCCTTCTGTCTCTCATTCTGTACTGCTCTGGGTGCTCTTCAGAGTCCTGTCCATGAGACAAATCATCTAGCAGTAAAATAATCAGAGGAAGTGAAGTTCTCTGCTGGGGCAAAGAGCTAAGTCAGCTCAGCAAAGATTCGAGCAGAAAGGAGTGCAGAGGAGGAAGCAGTGGGATGGCAAAGAAGGGAGGAAAGGGATATTCAACCCTTCCCCTTTCAATAGCTGCGAGCTGCTAGATCAGCTTAGTACCCTGAAGAACCACAGCACAGAGGCTGGGATCACCAGGCAGTATCTTTCCATGTTCCACTCCAGCTGTCTGCAGGATCATTGCATCATTTATTATGAGTAACTATAGTAATTTTGATACTCCAAGCAGAAGAAACAGGGCAACCAAATTAAACAGATAAAAAACAGACCAAAAGAACCCACACCACGCTCAGCCTTTCGAAAGACTTCTAAAATCCTGTTCTCTTCAATGATGAGACTGACAATTATCATTGATCACGTCTCCAGTACCCAGAAGAAAAGTGATATTTTAACTATAGAGACAAATGTAGGAAGTTCATTCTCTGAGTGTAAAAAATCCCAGAATGTAACACACTAACCAAAACCATGGACATTATACAAAATATTTCCCCTTTTACATAGAAGGGGAAAAATGCAGTTATAGTGGACAGAAATGGATTAACTTAGTGCACCTTGTCAGCCATAAATAAAAATTTAGAAATCAAAGTATTTTATATTTAAGAAAACAAAATACTTACAAGAATAGTAAAAAATATTTTTAAATTAAACTATGCTTAAAATTAGTTCATTTCTCAAATTGAGTTATTAATGGTGCATTTAGTTCCTTACTAAATAAAACTAGAAATAAGATCTTAAACTAGAAATTCATCATAGCTTGATTTTTAGAAGAGAGATCTTTATGTCTCAATTAAAAAAGTTCTTATGAGACTGAATGACGTTTTCACCTTACTATGAAAGAACTAAGAAAATAAATGTTACTATTTCAATTGAGATTAAAACATCAATTTTAACAATCTGCCAACTTCACCCTCTTGTCAGCTATTCTAAAGCTTAAATCATTCTAAATGTATTTTTAAACCAAGATGTCATTTCTTGTGTAGATCTCTATTTTGTTTTCCTTAAGGAAAAGAAGGAGGGAAAAAAATGAAATCACCGGAAAAATGATAGCCATTAGCATTTTTGTTCAGAAATCTGACCCATTATTTCTTAAATAAATAATAATAATACAAGTTCTGTCATTGATCTCAAATGAGTTACTACTGGTGTCTCTGTTCATTCGTAAGAAATTAATAGAGAATCAGTAAAACAAAACACTACTTTACTCAGTTTAGTTCTAAGTATCTCATGAAAAAGTGAAAACAAAGGACTGATAAAAATCCAGTGAAACTCCCCCAGTTTAATACACAGTTCCCACATATACCTTAGCTCACGATGCATAGCATTTATTGTTGTTTTATATACAGTGCGTTAATGAAAAGAATTAAAATGTTAACTGCATTCAGCTCTAATTTGCTGATATCTAACAAATAATCTCTACTAACAAAAAAAGCTACACAGGTAACTTCTCACAACAAAACTCCCTGAAACACGAAAGTCCAAAGCAGTGTAAGCTGAAAACTACATAAAAAGGAGCATCAGTTCTTTCAGAGCTGAAGTCAGGAGGCTAGGCACTGTTTTGCAACCAGTACAGATGATATGTTTCAGGTCCAAATTTTTGGGTCAGGAAATGTACTGTTTTCAGTAAATATTTGTTTATATGCTGATTTTACTTCTTGTAAATAATGCTTATGCTCCCTCGTTTATTCCAGTTCAATATGCCTGAGATGACATTTAAAACCTGTCAGATTGAATTTAAAGCTATAAAAGTGCTTTTTGTCCATACTGAGATTTAACCTAGCATAAAATCTGCATGAACGTAGGGTCCAATTCTTTTTATACATATTCTTAGTCAGCATACGGATTCAGCGAAGGACAAGAATCAAGTGTGCTTTATTTAGATTTCTAAATCTTTCTTTAGCAAGAGAATTGAGGGAATGTAGTAAGGAAAAAACCAGAAGCAGTTTTACTTTAATTATTGTTATTCTTTTTGATCAATTCAATTTTAAAAACAGAGCAGAATTAAAATTCAAGTTTTTTTCAAGTTCTTTTTCTAAAACAGTTTACCAAATAAGTACCTCCAGCTCAACTGAATTCTGTAACTCAACTTTAACAACGATATCGGAGGGGATTTGGTAAATAGACTGGGTAAAAAAAGCATAAATCTGCACTTTGTATTTTTTCAGAAACTCATCTGCTATTCTGGGGCAAAAGTAAACTTTCCTTTCCAAAAATAGCCTTCAAGAGCCAACACAGAATGAGTGAAGCACAAGCTTGCAAAGATTTCATTTGGTCAACAGATGAAATTTAAGTGAAACACCCTCCCTCAGAATGAGGTTCTCAAAGCCACTGTGACTAGGCTTGCAGCACACCTCTTGCTGAGACAGGGTTATAGCAATGCTTCCAAAAGCCAGATTACAAGGAAACAAGGAAATTTATAAAGGACATTAAGAGAACGTGCAGCTCATTTTTCACGGAAGAGATATTTCTCAGAGAATATCACATCACTCCACCTCTTGATAAGGAAGGGTCAACGTCCAGCTACTCATCTGCTCTCCAGTCTCAGCATTGGAGAAGAAAATGTGAGTTTTTTTAGAAGAGTACAGAGGGAGCAGTGAGGGGCAGTTTGCAAAGACTGTAGCTCATGTTGTTGTAGAGAAACGTTCAAGGCACAAGGCAACGTATGACTCAGCCGTAACCAAATGCAGCAAGATGTGCACGGTCTACTAACCCCGGGGAACGTTTTTTTCCTTGTGGTAGGCACTAATTCAGATGCCAAAATTATTCATATAAAAAATGCTGGCTTCAGCAATATTTCAAGGAAAGCAGAGAAAAGTGCCTCCTCAGGAAGGTCTACGGCCATGTTTTCAAACAGACATGGAAAACAAGGGAGTCATAGAAGACATTAGATAGGCCTTTAAAAACACTGGATGACAATGAAAGGGAGAAGAGGGGGAAAATGCACCTGGTTCATTGTTTGGGGTTTAATTATACAAAAATCAACCTTATTGCCAGCACTGGCTAATTATAATTAGAATTATGTGTTAGAATTAATCCAGCACATATAACCCAACCTTCACAATGCCATGTCCTTACCATTTTAACGGTATTTAAGCACTTAATTCCTTAAGAGTTCTTTTAAAATTTCTAATACAATGGCATCAAGTACAAAAAGCCCCTACACTTATGTCTTCCTCATATAGCTAGATGCCTGAAAAACTGTTGTTTTCCAGTCCAGAGACAAATGTATGCAGCTGGTCAGATGCTGAAGCTCAGTTTCACCCCAGAGGGCAGATTAATGGATCTGATAAACTCATCCTCTATGAACGAAAGAAGCTGCTTCCACACTGTCACCAAATTCACAGTGATGGACACTTGGATTATATAAAGTAGCACTGGCTACTAAATTACCTAGCTGTATCAGTTGCCACACATGGTATGCCACAGCAGAGAAAACTGAAACAGGCGGATGGAGAACAAACATAATCACTCGAGCACCAGGACTTCATCAGAGTGGAGGCTGAGTCACCACCACCACAGTATTATAGGGGAGTATGAATTCTAAGCACTTATCACTACCAAGGAAGCGAGACATAGGAATTACTCTTACAAATAGTTATTAGAAGACTTGGGATGAAATAGCGAGCAAACCTGCAGACTAAAATGACCATCAAAATTAAAAAAGTGCTTTTTGCATATGACTGCATGTCAAAGACAGTACGAAGGTGAAAAGCATAAGTAAATGAAGGTGAAATGGATCAGTAAAGTCACAATATCAGAGGTCGTCAAAACAAAATAATACTTTCTTTACTGGACTCTTTAGTGGCATAAAATTTCTCAGTGTAAGTTTGTTCCCAGATGCAAGCAGCTGCTACACATACTTTTGTCCAGGAAACACATGGTTAGAAAATTACACTCCTAATTTTAGTGAATATGAGTATTTTAAGGCCATCCTGAGTGAAATCAGAATAAAACTGGCTTCTGTTTAACCATATACAATGTGACAAGCAGTTGCTTACACTAGCATTGCAGAGAAAGCTTTTAAGACCATGCATATTTCAGTGTTTGCCTAGCTGTTTTTTGCAAAATTCTAGTTATATGGCTTACCTCAAATGGCAGAGGGTGGGGAAGGGAATGTTGTTTTATCTGTTAACCGCCAGTTTTAATATAGACTAAATCAAACTAGTAACCAGGAATTTCAGACAAGCATGGAGCTAGAAAACAAGAACATGAAGTGAAGAAAGATTTAACTTACAATTAAGTCTTGAATAAGTGAAACAGAAAGTATCCTCTTGACGCCATTTTCCACAATTACTCCAAGCCAATTAAGCGCTCCCCAGTACCACAGATAGCTCTGTCCTCCGTGCCAATAGCTTACAAAGGCGAAAGTGAGGGCTGTGGAAAAGAGCATTCCTGGCAGACTGGACTGAGATCCTCCCATGGGAATGTAAATGTACCTGTAGTGAAGTGATAGATAAGCAGCGTTATTATGGCTTTCATAGAAATCTCAGAAAAACATCCACTGCAGAATAAATTTGTTATTTTGCAGCATAAAAAAATAAATTTTACTAACTACCTGACATTCTGTATTTACGTTGCCTGCCCCAGTTTCTGCAAAGCTGTAGACCATTTCATGAAATATGTGCACATACCATTTGGCAAAAAGACAATTTGTGGTCAAGGGAACTCTGCATTAGGCAAATGTATAGGATAAACTATATTCTCAAAACTGCGGAAGATGTTCAGTTTTTTTAAACTGCAGTAGTTGTAATCCAACTTGTATACACAAAAATTACATGTAACCTTCTTGTGAATTTAAATTATAAGACTCTTAACAATAAAATTTAAAACATTCTGTAAAGTCATACGCAGTCATAACCCACAAAATGTTTTCCATTTTTCAGAAATGTAGACACGTGCAAACGTGATTTATTTTTAAAAGCTTGTAAATTCTTTATTTTTAAATCTTTTATTAAAAATTGTATTAACTGAAAATATTTCACTATCCAGTTCTTGTGTTACACTCTCAGGATCATGTCTGCCTAATGACCTTTGCGGCACATGTACCACCCTCCCGCCCCAAAATACTTGTATGAAAAACCCTGCATGCAGTTATTTCTGGATTGAAATTGAATCGAGGAGTCAGAACCTCTGTCTTTAATTGATGCTTATAAGTGTCAAGAAAGCAGTACTCGCTCACAGAAACACCAGCAGCAATGGGATTCTGAAAGCTGATGCTGTTTTCTGGGTCACTTCACTTCCTGCCTGCCTAGAGGGCTGCATCCACTTCTGGCAGTTTCAGAATAAGGCATGGCCACTGTCCAGCCTTTATTTAAAAAGTTGCATATTTCTGTCAACACTTCGAGGAAGCTCATCAGGCAACAGAGTTACCGCTCTGCTCATGAGTACCAGTGAGGGGACGCAGTATGTGAGAACTGCCAGTGACAATTCCCTCCAGCTGTCACTCCTTTGGCATAGCGCGCTGCAGTCATGCGTGAGACTATTCCTACGTGGTAAGATAATTAAGGGAATTTTTTTTTCACTGAAATTTTTATCTCTGGTTTTCCGTTTTTACATTCAGAAATAAAGACCAGCTCAACGATGTTAAAGGGAAATTAATGTAGTGCTTTATTCTTAACCTTTGGAAGTTAAATACCACATCAGGGTAAAATAAAGTGATGAGAGTAATTAAGACGCAAACAGAAAAGTCATTCAAAATAAGCCTATCAAATGCTCCAAATTCTCTCTAAACATAATATCAATACACCTTTTTACTTCCACCTGCTACAGGGAACATCTGATTACATTTATAGCGATTTTCAGTGTATTTTTTATTAAGCATACAAAAATAAAGAGAAATTAAAGTCAATAGTTTTTATGTATGTTGTGTTTTTCTTCTCTCTCCCCTCCTTTTTTTTTTTCCTCAGGCCCAGCCTCTTCTCATCACATAGATGAAAGACACGGTGTGGCAACAACACATGCTTGCAGTTGCAGTCAACAGGTCTAAGAGCAGAGAGGCATGCCGTAGCAGCCTGTAAGCAAACTGACCCCCTCCGGGGCCCTCCCTGTGACCCGACATGCAGGATGAAGAGAGCAGGGCCACAGTCGGCTGCTGCAGCCATTTCATAGGTGGCCAGACAAATTCCTTCTACTCCAATGACTAGAAAGAGGAGAGACCAAGGAAGCTCAGCACCTCTTAGGAGCTCCCTTCACAAAGCCTCCCCTCTCCCTATTTAAAGGCTGATGGTTGGATTTTCCAGGTAGGGTCAGTTGTAATAACCCAGTTCCTCTCGCAGTCTGTGCTCCTCATGGCCGAGGAACCACGATCCTCTGAGCAGCCCGGCCTCCCTCGTGCCTCCCCTGTGCCGCCAGCACGGCACCTCCTGGTTCCACAGAGGTTCACCCACAGGAGCCAAAGCAGGACGCTGCAGACACTGCCGCCCTCATCCATGGTCATGCCTTTACTGAAACGTGGCGTTTAAAAGTAACCCAGGCACCATCAGAGAAGACATCTCTCTGTGACAGATACCTTACTCTAAGCCCTAAGGAAATCTTTCTACTACCCTCAATGTAGCTTTTACTGCAGAATTAGCTCTGGGTTTCCGTACGGTCCCTTTCCCTGCACTGAAGGACAGAAGCTGTGGTACAGGCACTGGCCATCTTGCAGTATAAGTACTGGCCATCCCGTGAGCACACGTAGCTTCTGCTGTCACCGGGACTGGCATAGTCAGGAACGGGCACAGCAACAACAGCTTATCCATTTGCAGTTGTGGTTCAGTTTACGTCAGTCTGAATGGCTTTCAGAGCACTGTGCAGAGAAAAATAGGCTATTTTCTGATTTTTAGTGTTTAATAACAGCAGTTAGTTAATTGAGCAGCGCTAATTCAAATCTTGGTGAATCTTCATGGTCAGTGAAGTCTTAGTTCCTAGCAAGGCCCATGGCAATTGTGCAACTGAAAATTTGCTTGCACTGTCCTTGTAAAGACCTGTTTGCAGAAGCACAGAAGCCAAACGGAGCCATGAAATCTTTGTTAACCTTTCCATCCACTACTGTGGGGATTCTGCCTCCTTGCCTGGCAGAAAAACGCGAAGCAGAAAGCAAAGCCTCTCCCCCTCCCCTCCAGCTACCAGAAGAGAACAGAAGCAGGCTGGCTGCCACTCCTTGTCACAAGGCCACCAACTGCCTTCAGACCGCGTGTTCATGCCTTTGCTTGGCAGGGCGCCCACTGGCAGTTTTCAAGTAGGTATAAGGGGCTGATGGATGTTGAGTCATTTCTCTCAAGCAGTGTGAAGAGCAGTTCTGTATGTCCTTATGTTATTTACACAGAAAAACTTGTGCAAAATCCATTATTACATTACAGAACCAGCTTTGGTTTGACATCAGAAAAAAAATGTTCACACTGCCTCATCACACACACACCTCATATCCACGTTGCATACCTGTGTTCACGGTCTTAAGTGGACAGGCCTGCGTACCAGCAAGTAGGCAACTCAGTGTGCAGCCAGGGCCAAATCCTGACCCCAGGCCTACCACTTTGTGCTCTCTGATAAAACCAAAATTGTCTTGCTAAAGAACCACCCAAAAGAGCCCTTTTCATTACAAAAATGAATGTTGCTTATTTTTGAGCATCATGGTAGTTTAGAATCTAATTTCACAATACTTTCCCTATGAGTTTACACAGAAAAGTACTCATTTGATTACAGAAAGCTATATTTATGCTAAAGAAAAGTAAAGTGTGAGGGAGAATAAACCAGTGAATAGCATTATTAAGCCAGAAAATAGAAGAAACATAGTACTTCTGTATTATCATTTGTGACATAATACATGCTTTGTAAATAACAATTATGTCTTCAACTAGTAGAATAGAACAAATTGTTTAGACACTTTTTTTCTGCCACGATTTCAACCTAAGATTCTTCCTGGAGTGAAATGAAATGGTGTGCCCCTTCAGCTCAAGAATAAAGCATTACATGTGCTAGTAGCTGAAGGAAGGAAACACAAACCCAAAAAGGAGCATGGAGCTGCTGCTGCTATACCCACCTCTCCTGAGGATTCAAGTGAGATTTCTGGACATGGAAGAAAGCAAGAATCAGGTCCACCTGCCCTATGTCCCTGTGTTAGCACTTCATTAACTCTGTCAGATACAAGAAGTCTGCCCTAAGATGGTATTCAGCTGAGGATGCTTTGATACACAAGCATGACACATGTATGCAATACCTTCTTTTCCAGTGTGTCTATACCTTCCTTCTTAAAGAGAGCGTGATGCCTTTACACTCACTGTGGCACCCAGAATCTCCAGTAAGTGGAGACAGCTGAGATTTGAACAAGAGGCGGTGGGATGGGGAAGAAAAGAAGCCTCTTACAGTACATTAGGTAAGTTGTTCGTCCTCCAGTTCACTACTAAATCTGTGGAGGAAAGGATGTGCAAAGAGAGAGAGAGAGAGGTTAAGGGGCAATGGCCACTACAATTTGATGTCTTACGTATATCCAAGCTTACCAACTTTTTCCTTCTTATCAGTATTACCCTATACCTTCAGTCTATCCTATAGTCCTTCTGTACTGTGATTTCAAACTAAAAGTTTGCACGTACAGAGAGGTTACTGTAGAGCATGCTCATCTGCTGCAACACACACAGAACAGCATTACATAAATATCTCATTTTAAGCTTCCCTGCAGTTTTTAAGACTATTTCCATCTCTAATCACAGAAAATCCACGGAGAAGCTCAAAACCCACACAGTTAAGGGACTCAGCATGTAAAAGTAATCATGGATCTTCATGTCAAACTAAAACAACTAAAAGGAGCACTCTTGTAGCAGAATCTCTTAACAGCTCATAAGCAGATTACACATTTACTGCAGATGTGCAAGGAAGGCAGACTTAGCTGAAAAATGTGGTTCCAATGTGCAACAACTTTATCTTAATTCACGTGCACACACAGAAAGAAAACTTAACAGTTATTTGGTGGTCATTGAGCCAAAGACATAAAAATGAAGGAAAGCACCGAAGTATGTTGCAGAATCAAAAAGATGTTAAAGCAAGTGGATTTGAGGATGGTAACTGGTCATGTCCCTCCAGGTTATTTTAGAGGGACAGGTAACTGTCCCCCCCCTCAAGATCCAAGAAACGACAGATAGGAAGATTAGACCTGTGGAAGATACTTAGTATCAAAAAAGTGCATGCTAGGTGAGTATTTAAAAATAAAACATCAGCTTAGGGGATCGAAAGTCAGTCCCTGCCAAAACTTCAGAGGTGACATTTGTCACCCCTCTAGCACATTTCTTACTGTACCACTTTGACCGTTTGTTCCCAGGTCACCTGGCTGATACAGCGTGTGTGTGTGGTGGGGTGGACGGACACGGGGACCCTCAGCTTGCCAACGCACAGCTTCTACAGCCCTGTGCCTGGCTGAGGCACGTCCCCGACACAGCACGGTGCTACCGCGTTGAGTGATGTCGGGCAGACAAGACCATCCAGGGTCTCGGAAGAGCCTCGATACTTGCCGCTGAAAGGCCTGAGGAGATGTCATGGCAGGCCGTCGAGCAGGAACTCATAATGCCACAGGCCAGGCTTTCCGGGCCGCTGCCGGGCTGGCTTGACCTAGCCTGATGACAACAGGGGAAGGCTTCGTACGTCGGATGGAAAAGCTGTGCTTCTCAGCGGGATGGAAGAGGGGACAAAGGCAAAGGGGAAGAGTTAAGGGAGGGGAGAAATCAAGGTAGATTACATATCTCAAAACATCTGGGGGGCATCTGAGGCACATAGATACTAATAAATACTGAAAGAATGCTAAATAGTAAAAACTAGTTGAACCCCCCCCACACACACCTGACACTACTAAACATACATTCTCAGGCCTCCCCTCCCGTGTAAAGATGCCCGTGTCTTCACAGACAGTCCTCACATATTTCCACACCCTGTTTTGATTTCAAACTGAAACATATGTGTTGTGAAACACAATGTTACTTCCACAAATAAAGCATAACTGTGGGGGGGGTCTTCTGAATAACCAAGTACCTTACTTTTAGTCCCACTTACAGTAGCTTAAATCGCCTTATCTACAGCCAGCAAGCTGTTCCATTTACACAACTTATCTTAATTTTAATGCACTAAGTGAACATTAGAGAATTAGATAAAATATGTAAATGGTACCATTTAAGTCTCTGAAGTAACGCAAACATAAACATAATAGCTGAGGTATTTAAAAGTGACATTTTCTTCAAGAGAATAACTTTTAAATCCAATAACCATTTTGTTAGTTTTCTTGAAGTGGTAATTTACAAAACAATCGCAAGAGGTCTGACAGTCATTTTCTTAGAAAACACTTTTTTCCTCTTTTAAGGATATCTACATGATAAAGTTTTTGGTTTGATAACTTTAGAAAACCACTAAAGGGAACATTTGCAACCAGTTAAGAATCAGTCTGAAGGGCTCTATTCCTCAAGGCCTCAATACACTGTTCTTAACTCCATATGCCTGTAATTTCAAACATATTTAAATCTTGAAGTAAGTGCAAGTAAAGCACCTGTTTAAATGCTGTTCTGTCCAGGGCCTTTCTTCAACATGTGCTTAAACTTGTTCCTGAACTAAGGCCATATAACAAGATACATGCCGTCCATGATTTTTCTTCCCCTCTCCCTAAGTATTGGTCTTGGAATGTTTTACCCAAAACCAGAAGAAATGTAAATTAAAAAAAAAAAAAAAAAAGTGAATTCACTTGTAATGGCGAACTGCTTGTAAATACAATAATATTATGAGTCTTTTCTGGTTTATTTCTGGGAATATTGGTACTCAAAATTCCAATGTCTCTGTAAATTTCAAAGCATTCAGGGGTTTAACATACTATTCTGAGCTGTACAGTTACATAGCTAACACAGTTGAAGTTAAAAATACAATAATAAAGTATTGCATCTTACATCACAACAGCAGAAATGGCTTGGGGTTCTGTACAGTGAGAGTGTCCATTTGTAGGCATGTATACAAAGTTTTCTCCACGCAGCATTATGCCTGGAGAATCTGACCCTCTACGACAACAAAAAGATCTTCATCACTAGTTAAGAAATCAATGCTCAAGCGAGCCTGAACAATTCTGAGAACAAATTTAGATAGCCAAGCTAGTATTCATTTTGCTTCTGAACTTTTCTCAAGGATTGTCATCACAAAAGAGATTTGGATGAAATATAAAGTGTGGCAGGACACAGGGTGAGAAGTAGACAGCAATTCCCTCTAAAGCCAGGGCTGGGCTTCCTTCATTTATTCATTTATTTTTTCATCCTGTGCTTTCTTTTTGTAGCTTTAGACCACTGATTTTAAACTTGTTCTCTACAGTATAATAAAAAGATTTCAGGCCAGTTCTGCAGATTCTTACTTCTGGGTGAGCTCTTTCGATTCCCATTTTGTCAATTCAAGCTGTCACTAACTTTAATGGAGCTACATGGAGTGCATAAGTAAAGCACATCTTTGCGAGACTGGGTCCTACATTAATAATATCTGTTTTAAATCACAGAAACGTCTCCTGTAAACAAGACTTTGAAGGCTGAGCCCCACATGTTTCCACCTGAAATCAAAAAATAACAGTATCATTTGGCAAAATTTCCATTAGGAGAGGTAAGCTTTGTTCTTACTGTGAAACTCAATTTTATACATTGTCTAATAATTTTCCTGGGCCGTTGGCAAAGCTTTTTAAACCCTGTAAGATTCTCTCACCTCACCAGCTTAATATGGTGTTAATACAGACCTTGACAAATGCAGACCCTTTAAAATAAGTAAGCTAACGTTGGCTCCAGGCAAGCCTTGCTAAATTACCACAAAAATGTTTAATGAGAAATTAAGTCCATTTAGGTTATAAAGCATTAATGAGAATATTCATATGCAAGAACACCCAGCTTTATAAATATGACCTGAATTTTCATTCACTTTCCAGTCATTAATGTGTTTCCCAACAAAGACTAAGTGTGCAGTTTCCTATTAAAAAACTGAAAAGTATTTTATGTATTTTTTTTCCCTTGGATTCAACACCAAATATGATCCAAGTCGAGTTCATATGTCAAAGGGCAGATAACTGTGGAATATTGAATAAATCATTTTGAATTCACTCTTGTGTGGAAGCTCACGCTTTCAAAGAGATTCATTTATTTCAAATGAAATTTTAATCTAAATCATAATACTTCCATTTAATAGAAGGAGTTTCATTGCTGATAGATTGCTGTGTTTAGTTTTCTCTTAACCGCACCGAAGAAATAACAAAACCCTGCCTACCACCTGTTTGCAGTCAAACACAAAGCTACCAGACACCTCTCTTTGATCGCAGTGGAAATGGGAGAGGTTCCACGTGACCAAAGAGCCAAAAGACCGTTCCAATCACTGAAGTCCAAACCAGGGTCCCATCCTATCTGCTGACGGTAGGAGGCTACCCGTTATAGCCAAAACCCGCAAGCTCAGCAGCTGTGCAGGAGGCAGGAGCAGGCAGCTCCCGCCTCATCCCACGTAGAGTTTGCAGAGCTCCCTGAAGATGTTCTGAACCCCTCTTCCCTCAGGGGCCCAATTCACCCCCAGTGCTCACAATACACCTACCATGTGCAGGTAATATCCCAGCTCAGCACGAAGCACAGCGATCAGGCTATATTCTTCTGACAACCTGGCTGGAGGAGGGATCTATTAATAGCACCGTCACTCTTTGCTTATAAAACAGCAGAGGTCAGGCTCTTTGCCAAGGAGAACAACATATCTTGTCTCCCAGAGGAGTGCTCCAGCTGCCTGTTACCAGGCTGCCACCAGGCAGAAAAGAAAATGAGATTCAGAGAGGGAGTATGCAAGAAAAAACAAGTCTGTGGCTAGGGCACTACCCTGAGACATGCAGGGATCCCAGCCCCGGTCTCTGCACCTGCAGTTGCTCACCGTGTGATAAAGGATCAATGGACAAAATGCATAAGCAACTCCATGAACAAAAGAATTATTTTTGTCTCATTTTCTTTACTTCTGACTGTGGCACGGGAGGGCCCACCTCAAAATTCAGAGCTCTGCAAATCTGCACTGGAGGTTGCACAGGCATAACTTTCCCATAAAATAAAGCCTTTGCAGCAAGTCTCATCCCCTGCCATCTCCCTTCTCATCATAAGTGTGCATTCACAACAGCATATTTTACAGTAATTTTCAGTGACAGCTACAGCAACAAATTCCAGTGTTTTTTCCTCCTGTGCATGTCTGCCCATATTAAAACATTGGTGTTCAGTCAGTTAGTGAAAAACTGTTAAGTAAATGTCATTTGCTGCTTTTACCTTGCCAAAAATAAAGTGCTACATTTTTCCCCTTTCTTAGAAAACCACTTGATTTCCATACATTTAAATACAAGCCATTTAGCCATCCTGCTAATTTTAGTGTGCCAGGTACATCAGACAAAATGGGGATCCATCCACATGTGTGGATCCAGATGTTTAAAATACACTCATCACTATGCACTTAACAGCTACCTTTTCCAGTATGCCTCAGCTGAAGTACAGACATGTCATCAGTACAATAGAAACTATATTACTTTCCTTATTAAGATATTTCCGCTTAGAGACAAGGTGATCAAGTTTAACAGCACCCTGCAATTTGCTAGGTAACAGAAAAGATTGTTTGATCTTCACAGATCCCTTTGTGGGGAGCTTGATGATTCTTTTGCATTTATGTATCGCCTTGTACACATGCATGTCTGTATCCACAGATGACACAGTAGTTTCACCAAACCATGAAATACCTTTGCCTTGCTGGGCTATATAGACAAACAGAAACCAAGGCTTCAGAAGACGTTCACCTGGTACATCAGAAATACAAATCATTGTGAGATGACCAAAAGACCCAAAGTCAGTGAAGTGAACACTCGGTGTTACAACCTTCAGATAATAACCTAGTGTCAACAAAATGTACTTGAAAGACATCAGTAAAAGAAAGAAAAGGCACGTAATCAATGTAAAGAAGAAATACAGAAGAGATGTTACTTAAATATTGCAGGAAATACGATGAATATCAACGTGTCTACTTAAATACTGAGTAGCATTACACATTCCTCCAAGTTACATGTGCACAAAGTTTAGATTTGGGCTATTAGGTTTACATGGCAAAGATTTGGTAGCAAGGGGCTTCAGGGGTGGCCTCTGTGAGCAGAGCCCAGCAGCTGCCCCAGGTCAGATCAGAGCCAGCTCCAGCCGGCTCCAAAAGGGACCCGCTGATGGCTGAAGCCAAGCCAGGGAGCGACGCTGGTTGTGCCTCTGGGAGAGCAGATTTAAGGAAGGGAACAAACTGCTGCGCCACAGCAGCTGGGAGAGAGGAGTGAGAAGCAGCCCTGCAGGCACCCAGGGCAGTGCAGAAGGAGGGCAGGAGGGGCTCCAGGCGCCGTGGAGAGGCCCATGGTGGAGCAGGCCGTCCCCCTGCAGCCCATGGGTACCACACGGAGCAGATCTCCACGCTGCAGCCATGGAGGAGCCCCCATGGAGCAGGTGGATGTGGCCTGAAGGAGGCTGCGGCCCATGGGAGCCCCCGCAGGAGCAGGCCCCGGGCCGGAGCTGCAGCCCGTGGAGAGGAGCCCACGCAGGAGCAGGAGGCCTGGCGGGAGCTGCCGCCCGTGGGGGAGCCATGTTGGAGCAGTTTGGTCCTGAGGGATGGGCCCCGTGGTACGGACCCATATGGGAGCAGATCTGGAAGAGCTGCAGCCTGTGGGAAGCCCACGCAGGATCAGTTTGGGAAGGACGGCATCCCGTGGGAGGGACCCCACGTGGAGCAGGGGCAGAGAGTGACCGTGAAGGAGCAGCAGAGACGCAGCGTTAGGGACTGACCGCAGCCCCCATTCCCCTTCCCCTGCACTGCTCAGGGGGAGGAGGTAGAAGAGGGTGGACACAGGGGGGAAGGTGTTTTTAGTTTGCTTGTAGTTTCTCACTGCTCTAGTCTGCTGAGTCTGTTTTGCCCATGACAATAACTGGTGAGCCATCTCCCTGTTCTTATCTCAACCCTTGAACCCTTTCCATCGCATTTTCTCCCCTTTTTTTCTTTGAGGAGTGGGAGTGAGAGAGCGGTTGTGGTGGAGTCCAGCTGCCCAGCAGGGTAAAACCACCACAGGCTTCTGACATTATTCCAAGCTAAGTAATTCACTCTCTGCTCTTGAGTTCACATTTCTTAGAATATACTGTCTACAGTTCTGGGAAAAGACTATTTATAAAATACAACCAAGGCACTGAGATGTCTAGGCAGAACTAGGATGACTTAAATTAAGATTATATAGCACCTTTCACACCAAAGAACTCTTATACACTCTACAGCCTGTGTCAGAAACACTTCAAACAGCAGCAGAGTTAAATCCCCTCTGCTGTAGAGTACAATCCCTATTTATCAGTATAAATCAACACTGTCTAATTGTTATATAAATGAGAATGGATACCAAATTTAATCAAGCGGAGTGAAATAAAATATTTACTTTTCTCAAAGTGGCACCCTTAAATAATGATGATTTCATGTTTTTCTCATTTGTAAAGAAAGCGTAGTCACGCTCTCTTCACACGAGCCTGGAACACGGTTCAACCCTGACACAAACTTAAGGGGCAAATGTCAGTTCTCTGAAGTCCAGAGCTGACGGGGAACTGGAGCTGAACAAATAAAGAAAAATTCAACACACTGCAACAAATTATCCCAAAGTAAAGGTAATACACTTCAGTCAGAAACACTGTAGCTAGAGCCAGAATTTTAAATATACTTTTAAGTAAAACCATGCCAAGGAGGGGAAAGAAACAGAAACAAAAAGACACATGCTTAAGGAAAAAGGAACAGTAAAAGCCTGCCAGGGAAAAAACGTCAGTTAGGATATCACAGAAAGGTAAGCAGAAAATGTTCTGTAAATCTTAGCCTCCCACAACACTTAGCTGTATATATGTGCAGCTGTCTAAAGCAAATCTGCTTGTTATAAAGAGGGATCTAATAATGATTTGATGAAAGAAAGCTGAAATATTTAATGGCTTCTCTGCATTGATCTCCATGAAAACCCCCAAGACAATGAATCAACTTTTTTTTTTTTTTCTGGGAAGTACAAGTGTAGGTCAGAAAACGCAGAAAATGGGTTAAAGACTACAATGGCTTGTCAGCAGCATCACAGTTGGTGCATCTTCAGGAAATTTTCTGAAAGATACTCAAGGAAGCAACCAGTTTGCACATTGTACCACCAGTAATTTTCTTTCCTGCTTTCTGCTTCTTGAAGACTTTGATAGACTGCAAAAGGCAAGCATAATCTCCATTTCTTTCTTCAAAAGTGGGGGGAAGCAAGCAGGAGCAAAAAAAAACCATCCTGCTTGGGAACTGCCTAACCTAAATCCCTGGTAGTGCTTGGGAGCAGACTATTAGATAGCAGCTTTTGCTCAGTCCATCTTTGGTACTCAGATGGCTTAACTGGCAAACCAGTTAGGAAATAACATGCAGCTTCAAGGAGTTAAATAGAAACAGTAACACCAGACTGGTATGTCTTACCTGAAAAACCTCAATTATAACCAAATCTGTCAGTTAAAGTCTGAACAATAACCTAAAGAACCTAATGGTAGAAAGCAGAAGCTATTGTCTAGCTTTAAAACTGAACTGCCTAAAGTATTCACCAGATATTCAATGAAGTATTAAAACTGATTCAGGATTCAACAGTGGTTTCACTTCCTGGTGCCCAGAGAAATGGAAATTGCTTGCAGAGTGTGCATTACTGGGACTAATTTACATCTAAGATCACTAAAATAGTGAACTAAATATAAGCCTGGAAAAATGCAATACGCATTTTTTTGTTGTTATGGACCAATTTTCTTGCTTCAATTTTAGCTCATGCTCCTCAGCAACAGGACTGTAAGCTCCAGGCCTGGGAGAGCATCGGTACAAAATACCTCCATCCTACTGTAGCTTTGCCACGATGGCAGTGAAGATGACAAAGTAGGAAGCACATGTGAAGAGACAACTTCCCACCATGCAACCAGGAGGGTCTGCACCCGCAAGCCATGGGTGACACAGGATGGAGAAGGAGCGCTCATCCTTGACTCCAGCTTCAACTGGGAGGCAGTGGGCAACCACTGCTCTCAGCTATTGATTTTCCACCATCATGCTCAGACTGGTGTCTGACTGGGTCACTGCATCTCCCTGCCATGAATCACCACTCACAGAGGTATGACTCAGCTTGGAGAGCAACCAGCAGAACAACGCTGTCCAACACTTTCTGCCTCCCAGCTGTGACAGGCAGCTGCCTCCAGGAGCACTTTTCCCTTCCACAGACAGGTTACTTCAGAAGGAAGCAGGGCTACAGCATTTACACAGGCACAAGCTGAAACCAAGCTGAAACCAAAAGCTAAGATGTTAAGGGAAAAGAACATGAATTTTAGGTGCACCTTCACCAGTGATTTGACTGACTTTGCTCTGAAGTAGACTAGAAATGCTCAGCCAGCTTAAGGAGTAGTCTCCCACTCTCCCCCTGATTTTACCTAGAAGCCATGATTCTCAGTTATGAGCTCATACAGTGGCAGAGGATAACCATACAGACTGAATTTATGCATATCAAAAAGTCAAATATAATTGTCTTGGGTCAAGTGTGTTGACAATGTCCTGGAACATCTTCAGTTTATACTGCAAATGGTTTGTTTAGCAGCACCACTGCAGAGATTGATAATGATGATCCATATCTACACTACTGTTTACTGGTGTTGAGAATTAATGTGAATTTGAGTAGGCATAAAATGATGCTTTCTCATTTTTACTTGCTCACCCATTTCATTATTACTAATGCTAGCCTTCTTCATTTGTGTTTCTCAGCTTTTTCTATAAATTGAAAAGCCCCCAGTCCTAAAACAACAGCCCAATCCATCCTCTCTTCATTACCATCTGTCCTAAAAGGCAACTTTTCTGTAATTGTCTCAGTCTCCATTCTGTCCTATACACTTTAACACTGTTGAAAAGGAACTAAATACAGTAATCTGGAAGTTTAGAGCAGATTCACTGTCACAGAGACAGTTACAGGCTAAAACTGCTGACTGAAAAACGTGAATGATGATTGAAGGCTATGAACACTTCACCAGATGCCCAAATCATTCATTCAGATTGCTAGACCATTTCTAAGACAAAGGGAAAATGCAAGTGTTCTGTTGATGCATTTGCACCAAAATATTACCAAGGTGAGCACTGGATTTCTTAGACAATGGTAACTCGGAGCAGCTTATTTGCTCTTAGAAGAAAAGGCTAGACCATATTTTCTTTTATTGCCAGCAAGATTTTCGTCATCCATTTCAGATGGATCAGGACCTGGGTTCCAGGTTCCTTTGGTATCGAGCCTTCTCTGCTCTACTCCCATAATGCACCAAACCACAACCTCTTCAAAATTTGAGGACACATGAATCAGAAAGATTTCTTGACCCTCCCATAGTTAGAGGTGATACTACAACTCATTGTTATTTCAAGAGAAAAAAGTATTGAATAATTGTGTGTTTTATCTTTTTTTCTGCATGTATTCAGACGCATGCTTTGGCTGGATGTGTGCATGCTTTGTGGATGCAGGGCTGGGGTTCATTAAGCAGAGCATAAATTTAGTAGAGCAGCAAGACAAAAATAAATTCTTTCATCACTAACTTAGTTTGTAGATTGGATTTATCAGAGTAACTTGACAGATATTTTTCCAATTTGAATAAAATGTTATTTCAGTTTGTTCAATTTCCGGAGTATGCGCATTAAAGGATTTCCATTTTAATCTAGGAAATAATGTTTCCTACATTCAAAAATCTTTATTATAGAAAAGCTGATACCACATACAAGATACAATGATTTTCTTATATGCTGGGCAGAATGGCCATACCTAATTATGATCTGGCTGTTCAGTTTTAATCTTTTAAGTATTCCTGTATGAGAACTCTTCCTATGCTTCCATGATCTATCGATATTTTTACTTGCATATTGACTGAGAAGTAATTATCTCTATGAAGTAGAGAAACCACCATGAAAATACAGTGCAAGCTGAACTGCAGTCCTTAACATCAAGCATGCCAGTTAAATCCTCTTCTGAGTACACATGTAGTCCTAACTTTGCAGCTAAATCATGAGGTGTCAATGTTAAACTCAAATTTGGTTTAAAAAAAATGAACATACAGATACTGCTCTCTGTCTCTCAAGCTCTTTTCTTTGCCTTTATGGGATAAGCTAAGCATATGACAAAGCCAATGGAGGTAACTCCTATCAGATAGCCATTCCCTCTCTCCCTCATCACCTCTCCTCTGAGCCATAAAGAACAAGCTGCTGGGGCTACTCCTGAGATCCCAACAGGTAACAACTTTCTGCTCCTGCCTGGCATGATGAGAAGGCTGGAAGGCTGGAAGTTAAAGGATATGATCACAATCTCATTTAAGCAAGCTCCAACATCCCTTTAAAGGTATAGGGGACAGCATAAACCAACTGTAACAGTCAACGTTAAAACCTTTAAAGCATCTGCTGCTGGCAGAATAAAGTTGAGGATTTTATGGAGGACCACTGCCATTCAGAACATGAGGTGACATCTACCTCCTACTGTCCCATGACCAAAGAGTGGATGAAAGCGAATGCGGGCAGATTTTAAATTGCAAATTGAGTTTTAGACCTAACTCTAGTTCTGAAATAAACATTTCCTAACAATCATAATCCCTGTGATCAACAGGATCTTGGCATATCATAACATATTTTTATTTGCTAGCTATATCTGAGCACGAAAACTTAAGTCTTAGTTTCCATACAGCATTTTTTTTTAACCTTGTTAGTAGAGTTCAATATTAAATATCAGTACATTCTGTGAAGAAAGATGAGTTGTGATTCCTATGGCTCTTGTTTTGATGAGAAGGTTGAGTTTAAATCAATAGCAAGCGCATTCTTCCCCATCTTCTACCTTCAGCTACCTTTGCTGTGATTTTTCACTTTCTAAAGGAGAACCAATCCATGCTGTTCCATTTCAACCCAGAATTTCTGAAAGGTAGAATTATCAAGAAAATGCCTTTATGATCAATCTTTGGTTTTGTGAACAAAACACGTATCGAATACTTTCTGTATAATTCAAAGACTAAGAAAGTACAGACCAAGTCCACTTTTCAAGAAAGAAAGAAAAACAAAAGTACCAACCACTGGTGACTGACAAACTCTTATGCCACTTAAGCCATTGCAGAAAAGAGCCTGGTTGGTAGTATGACACAAATACATTGCTTCTTTTGTACTAGTTTACTGGAAAAGAGGCAGAGAAAGTCTTACACCATGCAGGCTTATTTCCTACCTCTTGGGGGGTTTTGCACTGCGTGCAAACAAGATAAGGAAGCCAACTACATCTCCTGTTTACCTGTAAGGTGTGTTAACAGCAACTGATCCACTCCAACGCTGTTAGTTCAAACTGAAGAACAATACTTAAATCAAAATTTCAGCATTATTTCACTACCACTTCTACTCTAGTAATTAAGATTCCTGCTAGAAAGGAAGCAAGGCATTCTCTTCCCAAATGAATTATAATAACAAATAGAGCAGCGAAGCACCTTTTTCTGAATCCAAGTATCTCGTCATTCTGTACAAAGATCCTGCTAGGATCAATGATATCACACAGCCTTGTCAGACCTATGAAGACTGGCTGCAGATAGTATCCAACGTCAGGCAGCTGCCTGTGCAGAGTGCTTGGTAAGTAAGACAGGCCTCTGTGCTTCAGAATTTTCTAGCTGATAATGCTACTAAGATTTAACACTCTGCCAGTTCGGACAAAATCATTATAGTACAAACACTGTTCTTCTGCTGTTACTGGCTCTGAAAGCCATTATGTGAATGAAGAGGACAAGGCAAATTCTGTAATTATGTAGCCACGACACATTTAAATGCTACTGATCCCATGTTGGGCATAGACCTAACTGTTTTGCTTAGGTGGGACAGCACGTACATACTTAAAATCAGACGTTTTAAAATTACATATAGAACCCCAACCTTTTAAAGTGATCCAAAAAGCTTTCAGTTTATCCTCTTTTTATCCAATTTCATTCTCTTTTCAAATGAGTAGTAACTAATACTCATCACTTTTGTTTCTCACAGACTCCCGGACTGTACAGACACAGTATTTTTTCCAACATTCTCCATGTTGCAAATTCACCTCTTAGTTACTGTGGCTGGAAGATTCTCTCAAAAACCAAAACCCCTTACGATCACCTGTCACAACATCTGAAGCACAGACTGATTCAACAGTGCAAAGTATTTGACTAGCCCATTTCTGCCTCCCCAAAAGGCCACAAACTAGGACGATATTGTGACTTACACAGTCCAGCATCTCTGGCTCAACACTTACCGTATTTCATGCTTTGGCAGGAAACCAATAAGCACCGGGCAGGATTTTAGATTGCTATCCTGGTTTCTTATCCGAGGAACACTTACTAGCTTACTGACAGGTAAGACCGTACTGGGATTGTTAGGGCACTAATGAGCACAGCAAGTCTCACACCCCCACAGCTATTGTTCAGCTAACTCAATGTGGATTTTTGCATGCATGTGTGAGAGAGAAAAAGGACAGAGAGGAAAGACAAGAATGTTTTACTGATAGCACCTGATCGGTCCGAAAGTAGGCACGAATCAGTATCTCTCATTTATATTTGCTGCTGGCAGGAGACGATCAAGTATGCAAAACATTCAAGTTGTCAAATTCAACCAAAGCTGCATTATATTAAGAAAATGATCGCTTGGCATGTTCATCTTCATAGTCTAGACTTTCTTAAGTCACCATGACTCAGACAGTAATAACAAAATGTCCCCGAACAAACAGACCCAAAATATTTTATGTAGACCCAGTTTTAACCCCTACTATATTGCACTGGGATCAAATTCATCTAATAGCTAAGCGACTGAACACATGTGCTTCAAAGCAAAAACAGATTGGGATGTAGGTAGCTAACTGTGCTGGTACCACTTGCAAGTACCTCGCTGCTTGTTTTCACCAGCAGGTTTGCAAAAGTGAAAAAAATAATTTAAAAAGTGTATATGGAAATGAACTGCAGAAGCAAAAAAAAAGTGCTTTTTGTTCCTTTTCAGCATATTTTTTTCCTATGCAACTAAAATACAAGACTCAATTTATGAAAATTATAGCAGAGCAGAAGAAGGAATGAGACAGAAATTAAGTTTATCTCAGAAATTCGCCATTTGACCGATAATGATGGAAACGGATTTACTGCTCAGATGGTAATTATGTTTTCAAATTATATCATAATTATTCAAATGCAAGTGACCTTGCCACGTATAAGTCTTAAAAACTGCTTGTACACTAGAAAGAACAGACTTTCAACTGTTTGCAGGCTGAGGTTGATTATCCTGAAACACTGCATGCCGAGCAGTAATGTGTTCTGACTCAGTGAGAATGAGCTGACTGGAAGCAAGGTGAGACACGTTAATTAAAATTTGTGCAGCATCTTGAAATTACAAAGTGATTTAAGTATGAAGTGTCATTATTATCAATGTACAAATACAAGTCTCTTCATGGGTGAAAGAACATATAGGAAGCACATAGCTAGTAGTCCTTATTGTCTAGATCCTTCAGCTTACATACGAATTCTGTAGTGACGTGTCTGTTGCTAAAGATTATTTTTGGTTCCTCGTGACTTTCTAGAAAAGACATTCTTTTCTTCTGTGTACTTGTGAATGGGAGTTGCCTTCAAGGTAGATAAATTACTATGTTGCAATCACTCTTTAAATGCATAGGACAATACTGTTAAAATATGCAGTCTGATCTAATAGGGGGCAGCCAGTCCACATTCTCTCACAAGGGTTCACTAAAGCTTCCTGTACATTGTCTGAGTGAAACAGATACGTGGAAATCCATAATAAAGCAGATAAAAAGGTAAACAAAAGAAGATCTGTCATAACTGTACAGCTTCCAAATGCAAATTCCATTCTTTCTACCTACCTCACTTGGACAAGAAAGTTACATCGAATGTCATCATAACATAGTGCTTACTCACTGCATGTCATGTGTGATCCAGGACAGTATATCTATTCAAAACAATATTCAAAAAATGTATGTTTATTTTGAAGTTATTTTCAGGCACTGGTGAATGTTCTGTATTTTACTGGAAACAGTCGGTGGTTGTCAAGCACATTCTTTCTTGTTTCTTAAAAATGCTTATTGTATCCCATCACTACAGTATCCGAATGCCTTCGAGTGCTCTGTTAAAACCACCACCAACAAAAACATACTCTGTGGTTTCTTCACTCACCACAAAAGGGAAAATGTGTGTGCAATACAGCATAGCAGTTTGGCATGGAGGGAGACTGTATGTTTTTCTAAGAGCATTTGTAAGTGAAACAAGCAAGCCTCAAGAACCCTGCTCTGCATAAAGTGTAAAAGGTGGTAACATTTATTATGGCGCCTGGTTTGGGTAGGTGCTCACTACAAAACTAGGGGCTACGTTGCCAGACAGAATAAACTCCTGAAAAGATCATCTTTCACTTTTAAGCAGGCAGAAGGACCCCCTACCTCTGAAGATAAGTGTTGCTGATCTTGGTCCACCTTCTAGACCTTTACAGCAAAATCCTGTGGCTCTCTGAGCCACCCCACAGTGCCCAAATCTTGAACTTCATTAGTACTTAATAGGGCAAGAGGATAGTGAATGCAGATTAGCTTTCATATGTTAGTAGTAGTCCACAGTAGTGAAAACTGCACAACAATGTTTCGTGCCAGCTGGACTGTTTGACACACATCGCATTGTGGCACTCTATCTAGGAACAACGAAAGTTCTCAGCAATGCAAGTTTTAAGACAGAGCGCTCTGTGCATGTAGCAATATTGTTTCAAGGGCACACTGTACTGTGCTGTGGAAGACAGCTAAGCTAGAGACTGGCACAAAAAGCAATTGACGGGAAAAAAACTATATAAAAGTCAAGCAGAGTTGCTCTAGAATCCTGTTCCAAATTCTGTCCTGTCCTCCCCTGACACTTGATTTCTATGAGCTGGTAGTTGACTGCACTGAAAAAGGAAATTACTTTATATTAGCCATTATACTTCTGTAAATACATGTAAAAATAGGCATGCCATCTATAAAAATGAAACACTGCGTAATGACAGCCTACAAACATACTGGGTCAACAGGGAAAAAAACGAAGATGACAAGGAGGTTGTGAACAGCCTAAATCATATCACAGAGCGGTTTGGGTTGGAAGGGACCTTAAGGATCATCTGGTTCCAACCTCCCTGCCATGGGCAGGGATGCCACCCGCCAGATCAGGTTGCCCAGGGCCTCGTTCAACCTGGTCTTGAACACCTCCAGGGATGGGGCAACCACAGCTTCTCTGGGCAACCTGTTCCAGTGCCTCACCACCCTCTGAGTGAAGAATTTCCTCCTAACATCTAATCTAAATCTCCCCTCTTTTAGTTTTAAGCCATTCCCCCTTGTCCTGTCATTGTCTGCCCGAGCAAAAAGTTGCTCTCCATCTTTTTTGTAAGCCCCCTTTAAGCATTGAAAAGCTGCAATGAGGTCACCCCAGAGCCTTCCCTTCTCCAGGCTGAACATCCCCAGCTCTCTCAGCCTTTCTTCATAGGAGAGGTGCTCCAGCCCTCTGATCATCTTTGTGGCCCTCCTCTGGACCCGCTCCAACAGGTCCACATCTTTGTTGTGCTGTGGGCCCCAGACCTCGACGCAGCACTCCAGGGGTAGAGACAATTGTTAATAATTTGTAATTGGATTTAAAACACTTATCTCGGTGGAAGGGAGAGGAGAGAGACAAACATGTGAAGCACCTTCTGATAAAACCAGCAGAGCTTGCTCCCATTACGCCAGCCAAACAATCCACTGCACTAACAGTGAACAACCCTATGAACCATACGGAGCCTAGTGTAAATTTACAGCTTTTCCATATGATTGGATGTTTACACGTTGCTCAACCCGGGTATTTCTAGAGAAGCCCTGAAATGTTCATCAAGACACATGAACACTTCCCATGGAATGCCATGGGTTTGCTGCCACAGGGAGGCAGCAAACGCTTCCAAGGTAGCCACAACACTGCTGATGCTGCCCATCAACACTACCTGTCTTCCAGCTGCCTACACAGGAATAACAAGACGGACCTTTGGGAAGTAAGAAAACACGCTGGGTGTGCAAGAGTAGGGCTGACTGACACCGTAACTAGCTGGTACTACTGGCCATCCTTGCTACTGTTCATTATCATCGTTAAGAATTATTTTGAGGCTGCAGCTACATAAGGGCAGCACAGCAGTTAAGGAGGCTATCCAAAGCAGAAAAAAAAAAAAAAAAAAAAAAAACACGAAAAAAACCTTTAAGATTGGCAGAAAGGATAAAAGGCTAGAAAAAATAATAAGCTGACTCAGAACAAGAGAAAGGCAGAGATGACATGAACAGATGTTTAAAAAAGAGACAATAAATTCACCCATTGCCCCCCAAACTCCGAACCCTTAAATGCACTGAATGGAAAAGGTTACATTGAAGAACTCAAAGGTAAGAGGCAGAGAGACTGGCTAGCAGAAAGAAGAAAGCTACAGAAACAACTTCAAGAGAGATTGCACTGCAGCAGAGAAGACTGCTCAGCTACAATGAGAGAAAAAAATGTAGTTTTCAACAATTTTCAGTAATTTTCATAATTATTTTTCATTTTTTAAGCAAAAGGTCTCAAAACCCACGAAAAATCTCAAGCAAAATTTGGGACCGGCAGCCAAGAGGCATAAGAGAATAATTTTGGACGTCTAGGATTCTCTATCACATACCATTTAGTGTTATGCTTTTTTCTTTTTCTTTCCTTACAATCAAAATTACTTCATTTCATTTTCTCCTATTCTATTCTATAGATGTACACACTGCAAGTAAGATCTTAGAAACTTGCTGGTGTTGTACCAGAAAAATATGATTGGACAACATTTTATTTAACTAGTGCCAGTGAAAATAGCCTACGTATTTCAATGTTAAGAATTTCAGATATTTATTTTATGTAAACACATGGAAAAACAGAATATTGAACCTATGATGCCTAAGGGTAAGGCACATAATTGGTATCTCCATTTACAGTAGGCATACGCATTTTTTTTTGGAAAAGTCTAAGAAAAGGAAGGATAATTATAGCAAAACATATACCAAAATTGCATACGTGCTTCACAACACGCACATTTTAGAGGCCCTTCACCTTAAAGGCAAGTACCTTTCATCACAGTCTGCTATATAATACAAAAGCTCTAAGGGCCAAGCCAGAGCAACCTGAGCTTGAATTCAGTGTAATTATTTAGGGAGCAGGCAAAGACCTTGTTACTGATTTCTTCACCTCTCCTCACGCTGGTAGCTGGATTGCAGTGTTTGAACTTCCCTTTTTGTGCAAGTCACTGTGCAAGCAAGGAGAGGGTGCACAGATGAGCAAAGGAAGACTGGACACTGGAGAAATGCCCAGATAGCTTACAACAAACAGCTGCAAAGGGAGTGAAAGACAATGAAAATACCACTCTCAGCCTCCGTTATGTTCACAGTTCACTGCAAAAGTGACTGGTATGAACACTGAGCTAAAGTAACACGGGCTAGTGCAGGAATCTGCTTAGAAGCTACCTTCTTTAGAATAGGACAAGAGGTTTCTAAATTACCAATGTTATGAGTAATTAATAGATTAAGATCTTAATGCTAAAAATTAGCAAATAATACAAGACCTAGCTGTAGAAAATCTCCTAAGTCAACTTATGAATCCTATACAATTCTTCTGGAATTTCTTCCTCTGCATTTTACTTGAAAATATTTTGATCACCAACTGTATTTAAAGAATAAAATGTCATCCATCAGCAGGTGCTAATCAAGATCTGGGAAATGTTTAAATTTCATTTGGCTTCAGGTCATTAAATTTGGTTCCTAGATCTGCTACTAGTAATAGGAATCCAAATAAGGATTCTAAACTTTCTCTGTCTCTCCCCCCCACACCCCTATTCACGGGTACACCCTTGAGTTTTCTTCTAAAGACTGAATGAAGCAAGGTAAAGTAGCATCAGTCTCTAGAGTCCCAGGCAATGTTTAGCACATAGGGGGGTTCTCCAGTTTCTTCTGATTTGGAAGCTAATCACAACACTTCAGAACCTTCAAATTAAATAACAGATTTGATCAGCTACTCAGCACCCTTTGGACAGATTTTAAAACCATTTCTTTCCTTCTTTTCAGGGCACTTCTGTACAGAACTGTCTGTAGAAGCTGTAAATGAGGCAATACACTTCTTGCACACTTACGTTTTGCATCTCTTGTTTATTACTCATTGCCTTGGTTGTGTTAGATACATTGCTAAAAAGCATCCTGAAAGCAAGCACAGTTGTCACATGCAGGTGGCAATCTTGGTCATTTCACATAAGCATTAGGACAGTGCCACTGCACAGGCAGCACACAGGGTACTTCAAATCCTCTTTTGCTCTTGCTAAACGCAAGGAAAATGGTTGAAGAAATGGTGACGATAACTAGCTTTCAAGCTGCGTGAATGCAAAATAAGAGTGTGTGTGCATGCCACCAAACTCCAGAAGAAAAAACAAATTAGCATCCCCACTGCCATAAAGATTACTGCATAATAGGAAGTAATGAAAAGGAAACAAAACAACCCCACAAGATTTGAACGGACTATTCAGTGATGTTTCATACTTGCTAGCAAGAGAGATTCAAGGAAGGAGCACAAAACCACTGCACTGGCACCAATTTCTGGCCCTGTCCCAAACATTCCCCCCCAGGCAGGAGTAATCACCCAAACAAATGAGGGAACAAGCAACAGCATTAGGCTTGAATTGGTTTGCCACTGTTGCTCACTAAGCCCTGATGCAGTATTTCCAACCGCTTAAAAAAAATAAATAAATAAAAGGAAAAGGAAGACAAAGTATCAGAGCAGGTACAGTTCTGGACACTGGTAACTTCGACTTGGGTAAAGCTTTCAAACTCGATCTTTAAAATGTCAAAAGATACTCATTCGAAGTTGCCTTTCTGATATCACCACTGAAGCTGCACGTCTTTGGGAAAGGAAGAAAACTGTAAATAGCACAAGGCTCTGAAGCTGAAGAACCACTAGGAACACATTCTTTCCATTATCTCCTAATACAAATAGGAAAGCATTTTATTTATTAAAAAAACAAAACCAAAGACTATGTAAGTTGTAAGCACACACACTGTGTTTATCAACCATAGCTATTTGGGCAGATGGTAATCTTTAAACAAACTGAAAGAGAGCAATGAAAGAAAACTCTCACCTCCTCAGATCTGCCAAATGCCTAAGAAGAGACAACAACAGATAGGATCCAGAAGGAAAAGGGAGACTGAACAACACAAATCAGGCTTGGCTAGTCGTGTCACAGATAGGAAGTAAGATAAGAGCATCAGCAACCTGTGACCAAATTTGGCCACTGCCTTCCGTTCTGACAAACAAAAAAAGAAATCATGTGGTTTGCTTTGACTTTTTCTTGAGCCTACTTTGTGAATGCGTACAGCAAAGTGCTAAACTATTGGCTTACATGTTGGCAGACAATGCAAAATCTAGCAGAAAGCTGGGTTCCTTTCAAACTACCTGGAGCATACACAGTAACAGTGTAGTGTAGGGACAAGGAGAATCCACTGGTCTTTCATGCTTTTGTCCAGAAGATAAGAGTTACTCAGGCAAAACAAACTGTGATTCCAGTAAGAAAACAGTTTGGTAGATGCCTCCAGAAACCCCAGATTTTCCCTATCTTCCCCTCTCAAACCACAGGCTGGAAACGTACCCTCAGCCTTGTCTCCACCTTGCATCCCATTGCCACCTGCGTCACATCCTCTCCAGATTGTCTCTGTCCCTCAAACCTTGTTCACGACAGAATACCTGTGCGACGAGGTCAGTGCAACTCTCCAGGTAGAGATGGTGTCTTGGAGACGATGGCAAAGGCACAGAGGGACTAAGCAAGATGGCACAGGATAAGGCTGGAGCAGACCTGTGTGCATCCAGCACACCTAGAAGACACCTAGGGAATACCTAGAAAGGTACTCTCAAGCCACATTAACTGCCTGAAGATCTATTGTAATACCCAGGATGAATTAAGCACGAGCAGGATTAACAGAGGTTTTCTTAACAGCCAGACTGCTGAAAAACAGGCCCCAGAGCCGAGTGCTCCTGACACAGAACTGTCTCATGGCACCTTTTTGAGAGGAGGATTCACTGCCAAAAACCTGTGTTACATTCGCATGCAAAGTCATGGCCTTTAGTGTGTTATGTTAGGAAAAAGAACATCTATAATCATCTAAGTAAAGCAGATGTTGCATCTATAGGCAACGCATTATAAAATACTTTTACCTTCACACATAGACACCTATATTGCTACAATACTCAGCAGGCCCATCAGTTTGGATAACAGGTAAATAATGCATCCAGAAACACAGACTGCGAGACTCGGCACCCAGTGCTTATCTGCTGTTTCATACAAGATAAAAACAGCACATTTCTCTATTAATACAGCGCTGTACTGGCCAGCCTGTATGATTTACCAGGGTTGCAGAACCCAGACGTTAGCAAAATACTGACAGCAGAATATATGAACACCATTGCAGGGAGCTGGGCTTTTCATCTTTTCAGACCAGGAAAATAGATGGCCCTGATACAATAGCAAATGCTGCCAACGTGCCGGACATCAGCTGAGGAAGATTGCTCTTGCCTAAAAAGATTAATGGGAACCTATTTCAGAGCAGCTCTTGAGTAACTTGGGAAAAGACTTTCTGGGGACCTTTTCCAAGCAAGAAGGTTTTCCTTTCCTAGATCGGAAAGACAGGGTTGGAAGATTCACTCATTTCTGCCTTCACTTAAATAATTGAGAGATTGTTAACCAAAGTGGCTGTGGCAGGCTCTTGCCAGGGAGATAAGCCTAACAGCTAATTACAGCAGCAACTACCCTAAATTCTCTCAGAATCTGTTTCATAGAATTATCGCTTTTCTGTGGAATAATTACCTCTAACATGCCCAATACTATTCCTAACATGCATATTTTAATGTTTTGACATTTTAATGCCATCTGCCGCCAAGAAGCACAGTCTGCTGCACTGTCAGATCTCAGTCCAAGCACTGACTTCCACTCCCAGTCATTTCACTATTGCTCCGAATTTTGTGGAATTGCTTCTCTGGTGCCCAGTATTATGATTTACCATTTGGCACAGTGGGTAGGAGACACTACCAAAAGCAAATGATAGCAATTTTTAGCCTATTTGTACATTTTGTGGCTACAGTTTCTATAAAGTCAAGAGGAATCAAAGCCCTTGGAAGCACCAACTGCCTTTAAATTACGTCTTCTGAGACGTTTGTGTATGTACTAGAAATAACTACGTCCTGCTTCCTCCTCCTCCTCAAGCCATGCCAATGGAGGAAAAAGCCTCAAGTGTCAATTACCTCAGATCACTGAAGGGGCAGGAAAGAAGCCATTATGAAGTGCCTTCAGTCAGATGGCATTAGTTGAGGCTCTTACCTTCACTTTCCAATATTTTAAACATAAGCAACATTGCCTTGCATACAAAAAAGCACGGAGAAACAAGCACCTACACCAGAGAGAGGCAAGGTTTTGCCTCAGACAATTTGCATAGCAGGAAGCGTTATCTTTTTTTTTTTTTTTCTTTTCCCTGATTTGAGCCATCTGAATAGATGGCTTTACATTTCAGATTAAATCAATAAAGCACTAAATGTGTTTAGGAAAGAGTTACAGTCGCTAAATAGTATTTTTCTGTACATACAGGCATTTCAGTAGAGCCAGGATGTGCGCTGTACACTAAGCATGTATAGTAAACATGCACAACCAAGGAGACTAAAAATACTTATGTTCTTAACTATATGTGGCAGTGGTTGATTTTAAAACTGATGGACCCAATCCTGCTTCCAGTTACTTCAGTTATGAGACAGGAGTGCTTCTACAAAGATAAAAGACTACAAATCATCATCAATCATGCAATTGTTGAAAACAAAGAAGCATTTTCCAAAACAACTGAAATGCTGGTACTACATATGAGAAGACGAATAAAACCACGCCACCGTCCCCCATTCGTCCTCCCTTTTTGCTCCACCATGATGTATTCCGTACTTCTTTTTCCAAGCCTAGTGACTGACAACACGCATTACCTATTCCTGTCAGGACAGCAACATCATCGGCACTGCTGTGCCAGTGCTCCCCTCCTTGTAGGCCGCCGCTAACAACAACTCTTCTGGCCCGAGATTTCTCACAGAGCTGGCACAACTGAGCACAGCTGCATAGTTCCAAGTTGCCAGGTGTTCATAACTGGTACCTTTTTGTTTAGCAGCAACAATTCAAAAAAAGTACAGACAGAATGAAATTATACTCGGGAATAAATTAATTTCATATACAGACAGATCACAAACTGCTTTATTACATATACAAGAATGCAAATAAACAAGCTCTTTCTAGAGGTTCCTTCCGTCCTTTTGTATATAAAAAGAAACTGAGTAGACACACTTCCAAAAAAAATCACATTGCTTTTTGAAAATTACAACTGAGATAAACTAACAAAACCAAGGAAGCCATTTTCATCATCCAATGTACATTTAAACGGAGTCATTTGGGAGTATTCATCATTAGCATAATTTCCTAAGGGCTAATACTAAATTGATTATACAGAAAAAGAACCTCATGCCCCTTTGATATTAATCATAAATTAAAAACAAATCAAAATGTAGGAAATATTGTGGATGTCCGACAAAGAATACTGGCTTAAAACATTTCTGTAATTTGTTTCAGGACTAATGAAGTATATCTTTGTGTACTTTACAGTACATTTTGTTCTGAAGACAGCAATAAAACATGGAATGGTCTTACGGGGAAAGCTCTCAAGCCCCTTCTGGGGACTCAGCATGGTCAGGTGCCTCTCCAAAACGCTTCTGCACTGATACAGGCAGCCTGGGAACAAATGGAGGAGCGAGGAGGCTGCGTGCTGCTACACGACTGGGGTGCTGTGATGGCGGCATCAACAGCTCTTGGGGCAGCATCAGGACCTAAGGTCATACAGTTCTTGGGATAGAGACAAAATCGTCTTTATTTTTATAAAACATACAGGAACAGAATGAGAACGTCTGTTCATCTCAACAGATAAACATGAGAATGACTTTGAAACAAATTGTATATATTTTCAAGGTCTGAAGCTATATGTTATGGGGACACCACCAATAAAGCACAAGACACTGATCCAACATCATGACATTAATAGCTTATCTTTTTCATTTAATAATGAGAACGAAATACCATTATACTCCCGTGGAAAGGGCCTTAACTCATTTATAAACATATATGCAGTTTATTCACATGTTACTTCGCTAAAAAAATAAAGAGGTCTCCTTGCTATCAGCTGGCATAAAATGTCAAGTGGCCTGCGGATACAAATATTTAATATCTAAATAAGTCATAACAGTATGTTTCTTAAGAGACTTCTGTAGGAGACATGGAGAAGCTGGCATGCTGTGACTACTCTGCGCAGCTTCTGGCGGTCTACGCTACTGCAGTGAAATGACAATCACCCAGTCAAGATGCATGCTGCCTTCAAGACATGATCATAATCAGCGTAAAGATAGTCAGAGAAAGACTTTGTGATTAAATGATTTCTCACTCTGATCCTAAAAAGGATTTGTGCATCTACAGCTCTAGGGAAAGCACACAATCCCAACACATTTCCTTCCACAGCTGAAACGTCTTAATGAAAGCAGTCATTATTTTTCTAATTTACTTCTGAACTCTTCAGAGACACCATCAGCTGAAGCGAGACACTTCTGCTTGAATATTGCTTTCTGAGCCTTTTGTTATAAGCCATGCTTAAGGTGAAAGAAATTTGAGAAAAATACTTTCAGGCTTTCCCCATTGATTTGGTCTGTGCACTTGACAGCACTTCATAAAAGCTCATTTCCCTGCTTATTCTTTGAGGTGGATCACGTTTTCATCTTTCCTCAGGTCAACAGAAGAGGGGGAAAAAAAAACATTTAAAACAGCAAAATTAGGCTCAAAAACAATTTGATAAGGAAGTAGGGGAAGGTAACTTTCAGACACTGACTTTTGAGCTGTATGCCTCTGATCTGCACGCTGAGCTCCCTTCTCTATGCACTGTCCAAAATGCAACAAAGGTGAATGTTTTGTAATACAGGTATTTGTCTCCTAGCATTGAAATTTCTTTTAACTTAGTAACATGAAGTAAATAAGACAATGTCTACTCTGAGCAATCTACATACCATCATACCACATCTGCAGTTTTGTTGGCACATGGCTCAACTCTTCTCCTCCTACACAGGATTCACAGATTGTGCACAGAAATTGAGCCACAGTCAATTCAGTCTCTACTTTTCATTTCATTATAGCTATGATAACATTGTCATTATTAATTACTGAGAAGAAAAAACAGAAGAAAGAGCTTGATATCACATCTGCAGGAGAGTACAAATAACAAAAGATTGGCCTGCGTGAGCAATTTCTGCCTACTGCATTCAACACTTTGTCCCTATTAAGGCTATTGGTTTTGTTTGTTTGTTTGTTTTCACAGAAGTGTAATGCTGACAGCTGCTACACAGTTTCTTTACCTGAAATCAGGGCTTTATTCCTACCTGCTAGGACAACTCCTTTAGGCACCTAGAACCTTGCATTAAACAGAATGCCCTGCAGTACCACAAACTGAGACAAAGCAACAAGTAAGAAACATCAAAATTAGTCATTAGAACTTCTGTTCCCTAACCACTGCTCTCAACTCAAGCAAAGCTCAGATGCTTTAAAACATCAACAAACCCTCAGTTCTGTAATCAGGAACCAGAGGTGACAGGGAAAATCTTGCAAAGATAGGTGTCTCAAAGAACTAATACTGCTGCCCATAAAAGCAGGGGAGAAGTTTCCAAGGAAAGTGACTGAAATCCTGGTAACTCAAATTCTCAAAACCAGACTCAGCGCAGCACAACCAGGACTGTAACAAACAACAAAATAATGCTCCAGACCACTAGGAAGCTTTTCTCCAACTCTAAATTACAGAAGTCAAGGGACAATAAAAGCTTTCAGGTAATAGATGTCTCATTGTATCTAATCATTGAAACTAAATTAATCCAGGAAATAAAATTTGGTTTTATATTACTGAAATCGATTGTTCATTTGACAAAGAAATTAAAGACTACTAACCCTCCCTGCTGAGTTTAAGTTTAATTACTGCCATGCCAACATACATAGAATCATCTTAAAAAAACAGTCTACAATTATAATATGAATCTGAAGCATTATCAAACTTTAATATACTTTGGCATTTCTTAAAGTTTTCTTAGATTATGTAAGATATTATTATGTAAGGTTTATTCTGTACTCACAATTTTTATTTTGCAAGGAGTTAATTAGAAAGGCAAATAATACCCATTACTGGTCTTCTTTCTTCAGCACTTCTAATGCTGAAGTCTTATGATCTCTGAACATAAAACATACTCCTTTTTTCAGTTCTGCAGAGTCAGGGATGATCAGCTCTGAGAAACCTGCCTGTATTTAGGCAAGAAGCTACAGGGTCCAAAAAGTAAGCAACACTCTCCCTTTTAAAAACTGCTAAGTGATTGCAAGTACCAAGAAAGTGTCTCCTCTACTCTGAGAGTTTAAAAAGAAGAAAGTGCTGCATGGATAGCCCCCTCCTTAGAGGGCATTTTGCCTTTACAGTGGTCATTCCAATCTAAATCCACAGAGTCCTAAAACTAGTACACACTACAAACCATCACACATGAAGATGACGCTGAGAAGTTCACGAAACACAAACCACCAAAGGTATTTTATTGACAGGGCTTGACTTGACTGTATGTACCTCCTTGCTAGGTGCTCACTGCTGACTGCTAGCAAAGACCAGGCAAGTACTTGGCCAGGGTGAGCTCTGCTCTCACCCCACCTGGTTACTTGTAGCTAACGTCTGCTCTGACCTACCAAGTACCCCAAAGGAATGGCTCTCAAAATCTGAGGAACCAAACAAGAGACTTCAGGTGACCTTCATTTCTTCACAGTGGAGGCACGGTCTGCAGTTTAAGAATCTCCACCCAAAAGGTACGATAATTTTCGCTAATGATGCTTCGATCTTATGCAAGTTAGCACTCATATGCTGGAAGCACCAATAATAAAAAACAAAGAAATACACGATTGATGACTTGTTTTCCTTATCCAGCTTCTCACAATGAAAAAAGCCACTGCAAATCTGAAGACCCCATTCTTCAAGATTTCTTCTTCATGAAGAAATCTACTTCTTCCAGTCATGACCCGCTACAAATGTTACATACAGTTATTTGGTACCACTTACTTTATTCTTGCAGTGTTAACCAAAATAAAGAGTATGAATGCAAACTCTCTTTTTACACTGATTACACAAATATTTGTCCACTGGTTGTGACTAGATAATCTACAACTTATATTTAAGTTTAAAAACTTAAAATATTTTTTATGGGTTATTTTGTTGGTTCAGTTCAAATCACAGTGAGGTGGAAAAAATCATAAATATAACCAAAAGCCACTTCTACAGACACAGAGTGAGAAAGAGGATAAAGCAGGTTTCCATGGTTACTTTGTTAACCATCTCCATTTTGTTGTTTACATAGTTTAAGAAGTACAAGCCACTATAAACAAGAAGAAATTAAATATTTGTTAAGATCTACATTGCAGAAAGCGTCCACCATATGCCATGTCTGTTTCAGCAGCTGACTGTCAAATGAAGCTCTCAGAGAAATACTAACATCGACCAGTTGCTGGTGCTGTCAACTACATTATACAGGACAAACCCTTTTTGAATATGTGAAGAGGAAACCCTTGATTAAAGTTCATTTAGTAATATTTCATCTGTAATTTACTTTCAGTAGAGGACAACTCCTTGCCTTGAGAACAATGATAACATTACAGATGTCTCAGTGAAGTAAAAGCTCTCACTTGGCTGTCAGCTAAAACTTACCAACCACCAAAGGCTGCTCTCGAGCACCATCCATTTAAACAGCTGCTGTTTTAATCAGTTACTTCTAACGCCAAAGAAGTTCCTCTTATCTCAAGTTATCATGCTAAAAGAAACGTTAATTCTATAAAACAGCACTTTTCAGCAAAAAGATGTCATCTAAACTGGGTTATTTTGATTTTGATTTCCTGGAAATAAATTTCCTGTTGCTGGGGACTGACCAGTAGCTCTGTGAGACCGCTGGCACTGGGAGAACTCCAGACCCACACCCAGAAGCTCCGTCCAAAGTCCCCAGAGAGGGAAAGTCTGGAGGTATTTTGGAGTCCTTGGCATTTGGATATAGACTTTGTTTAGTTACGAACAGCAACATGGCCTTAGCTCCTAAACGCATAGTCATCACACAGCAATGAAGCACAAATAAACCCAATGTAGCTAACTTCAATGCTAACAGCAGTCCTGATTTCAGCATAAGGTGGTAAGCACACAGCAGCATACAGAGACCGACACAGACGTGTTTTTTCTAAGCAACATTTTTGCTGCTGTGTCCTTAACCAAAAAGTCTCCTGGAAACTGTTCTGTAGTTGGAACGCTGTCAGCCTGTCTACCGTCCTACAGACAGACTTCTGCTTTTCATTTTTGCTGTTTGCAAAAATTTCAGTGAACGCATTTTTTTCTTTTTTCTTAGACAATATATGAAGCCTGCAAAGGGTGGCTAATCTCTCCTCCGTGGTGGGATCAACTCTGCTTAGGTCCCTATGGAACAATATTTGCTCCTGCGTTGTTGCTATACTCTAAGGGCATTCACATGAGAAAAGTTACCTGAGCAACTCATGGCTCACCTGTTTTGGCTCACCTTTTCCATCCATCCAGAAAAGATCTTTTTTTAAAATATATATTTGAGTTTGGCAAAACTCAAAGAGAAACACTGCTAAAGTTTGTATTCTAATGTTAGCTCCCTATCATTGGTCAAAAAATTAAGGTCAGTATTTTAAAATACTATGCCTCACTAGCAGGTTATAAATGTCTATGTTTAATATTTTCAGAGCAATAGTCTAATCCAGATTTGAAAAGCAATTCATTGTACCAAAATACTAGATCCATTTTAAAATAATCTCTAAATCTACCAGAAGGAGCACAGGGCAATGCCATTATTCTTATAGCTAAATAATATAGTATTTATTATATAATATCAGCATTCACAAAAAATAGTAGAGCAATACTTATTACTTATACATCCCGATTCTCTTCACATCCGTCAAGGTGGAATTCTGCTTTATTTCATGCTTTTTAAGTTTGGAGTAACATCATCCAACTCAGGCAAGCAAACTCCGTTTTGCTATTCACGTAGAACAGAACACCCACGGCTGGCTGAGAAGCGGAGAGACTTCTCAAATGTCCAGCTATGTTGTTTGCAAGAAAACACTAAATCTTCTTCAAGAGAAAGCAAACATGAACTGCATGACAGCTGATAAAAAGTATTTTCCTTTGGTTTCCATGACCTTTGCTCGTTTTTCAGCACTGCACAAAGGTATTGCAATTACATTTTGGGATATACTAGGAAGCCTACAGCATGTTTCTTTACTATTTCAGACAGTAAGATAAATAAAAGTCTGCAGTTTTTGACCTCTTTCCTTCAAAATTATGAGTTCTACCCAATTATTTATTTCTGAACTTAAAGATGGAAGTTTGCACGAGATTTTGATCCACATGCTGTAATTTCTTCAGGAGCTAGGGAAGGAGTGTTCCCCACTAAGCTGCATATCTTAAAAAAAACATATATTTGCAAGGGTAACTGAGTTTATACATGCCTTATTGATTTTCCCTTAGTTTCTAAAAAGATCACTTTTTTATTGCAGCTCCTTCATAATCTAACCAAGTAAAACAATTAAGAGCACAGACAGATTGCAAAGAAAACAGTATTTCCTTTTTTTTTTTTTTTACCCTAAATTTATATCTGTGATAGACTGTGATTGCAAATCCAATAGTTACTTCCTGTCCTGTTTTATCATCTGTTCTGGGTGTTATGTAAAGAGCTTACAATAAATAACAACGCTGAGCTCTTATATAGCATTTTTAATCCATAGATCTCAAAGCATTTTACAAAGAATGGCCATCATCCTGCTTCAGCTATGAAAAGAAAAAGCATAGAGACCTTCAGGGTGAAACTCTGATCTTCCTGAATTCCCACAGTCCACAATGAAGCTAGGATTTTACCATACATCACAGCACCACAGGTCAGCCAGAACTTTTGGGGTTAGCATTTGTGTCCTCAGCCACGTCCCAGAGCCTTCCAAAATACTGGTGGACTGGGATCTGCACTCAGCAACTCACACACCATTTAGGAATCAATCCAGAGAGAATATAGCTTTCATCACAGTATCTTATTCTGCTTGGTATTCACTAGAGTGCCTCCTGTCCCACACAGGCAGCACTTTTAAGCTGTGTACTCCACCTTCTCCTTGGTATCTTGCTTACAGCTCTGAACACACTAACGTTGCCACCAGTGCTGTAAATAACTGCAGTCAAGCCTTCTACTCAAGGTTTACTGCTGAAATCAATACTACTGCAGACAGAAACACAGACATCAGGGTCTAATGATGCCAATCAGGTGTCTCAAAGTATTTTCACCTCCATGCTGAAACCCAAATCCACCAGATCTGTGAGAAAGTAGATAAGAGTAATTAAGCCTCCTGCCTTTATCCTTTTTGTTTCTCATACCTACTCTTTGCATTTTGCCCTACTGTAGATGTTTAAGTGCACAGACTTCCTTCACGCTGTAACCTCTGCTGGAATACTCAGAGAACCAGGGGTACACACCAGAGCTTACACATCCAGGGGCAAGGATGGAAAGCGGACCGTGTATTAACACCCACACTGTTCCTGGGATATTGATTCGACTGACACTGCTGCATGCTACTGCAGTGCCATACAATGAGCGAGCAGTAATAGTACGTACTTCATTAATACAGCTGACAACGTACAATCCGGATGTGATGATCTGAGAAAACTTACAAATTCAGATCAAAGCTAAGGGGTTGTAGTTTTGTCATTCTGTATCACTACCAGCCTCAACAACACACCTCTGCAATGCCATGCTCGACCATTACGCTTTAAGAAATCACCTAGAGAGGTGACTGTGTACCTGTGCACATGGGCAAAGCCAAGCCAGCTGACCTCGAGCACAAGGACCACTTGAAGAGCCGTGATCTTCAGCAAAGGGCTCAGAGCACGTCCGTCCCCAGAATGCTCCACATGGAAGAGAAACGCACGCACACTTTACTGCCCCTGGGGATGAAGACAGACATTCTATATTTCACTGTTTTAGTGCATGTATGTTATTCTGAGCAGCTGTTCCTAGAGCCCTGTGCGTTATACAAACTACCTGAATTGGCACATTCAGGAAAGGCAGGCAGGTGCACAAAAGCAGAGGCAGTCACGTAACAGAGCGCATCTTCTCTGACGCGCGTTTTCTGAAGCGAGCCTGTCCTCCGAAACCACAACAGTACAAATGAGGCACAACTGAAGCACAGAAAGGCAAACTGCAGCTCGGATGCTGCCAGCCAGCGGTCCGGGCCGGCAGAATACAGCACAGCGGACTCTCCCCCGGTTACCGCCGGCGCTGACCGACCGGCAGGGGCCAGGGGTCGGCAGCCCAGCCGCCAGGCCCCGGCCGCCCTCTGGCGGCGCCAGGCCGCACGCCCGGCGGAGAGGCCCGGGGACGGAGAGCACGGGTGAACTCCAGCCTAATCCGCAGCTTCCAGTCAAAGTCAGGGGCAAAAATACGTCTGTGACACAACTCCACGGGCTTCACCCTGGCACACGCTTTCGTCTCTCATACTGACAAGCACCCTTTGATCTAGCTCCACGAAGCTGCTCATTGACATTATTTAAAAGTGGCCTGAACTGAATCTCACAATACTTCACGTTCCACAAACTGCGTATTTCTTGCTCATAGATAGTAACTGAAATGCCCTGCAACAAAAATAACAAACTGTTTTAATTCACAGTTGCAACACATAAACACGACCAGATCTGTACCTTGTTAATCCCGACTTCCCCACTCTAACAGTTTAAGTTAAATGTCATATTTACATAACATTTACATAAAGATTCCGCTTTGTTTATACAAAACCCAGCCTTATTTTTGCAACATGCTCAATGTTAATTTATTATGTAACAACAGATTGTTTTCTCTATTTTAAAAAAAGACTTAATTCTGAGAAGGCATTTGAAAGACTGCAGTTGCTCTGAAGCAATTTAGCATCATTTTTCATTATTCTCTGATCAAAATTTTTTTTGTTTTTCTTGGACAACCTTAGGTTTTCTGGACACTGTCCCACTCTAAGCAAAGTGCCTCAACTGATTTTATACATCATAGTCGTTTCTACAGTTCGTACTTAGGTCTAGTACGCACATAGCAGAACATTCAAAGAGCCTCCCACTGCAACCCACAGGAGTTTAGCTCTGGACTTTAAGGGCAGTAAGGCTGGATCTTGTGGCTGGGCACATTTTAGAAGCTTCCAAGCACTGCTTTTTTTTTTTTTTTTGTCACTTCAACATTATCACTAATAATTCAACAGCAACACACTTAGACCTTCTAAACTGCAAAACTTCCCGCACATATGAAAGCGGAGCTCACAGGCTTCTGTGATGTGGCTGGATGTAACTACAGTATTTTATAAAAGAGCTACAGCTTTCAGCTCCTCCATGCAGGGGTCTCTACAGATAAACTGATTGCTGTTCTCTTTTGTATTTTAGAACTTTAAAATGATATTTGCAGAAACCCTAAGGCTACATATTGAACGTAAATTTAAACAAGAAAGAACTCCTAAGCTAATACCATTACCTCTTCACAGTAATAAACACTTAAACATTAAAACTACTTATAAATTAGGCACAAAGTCATTCAATCACATCTAGTCATTACTAGATAAATGGCTTTTATTATCAACAAGATTATATTGCTAGTTTTCGAATGTGCTAACTTAATCACACAATTTCAAGCAAGTCTCTTCAAGGGCTGCCTCCAGTACATCGTATCTACATCACAGGCTGTACAAAAGACAGCAAGAATCCCCTTTCACTCTTCTCAGCTCCCTGGCTAAGGAGGTATTGTTACAATGGGGCTTCTTGTCCAAAAGGATGTTTTTGCTATGTAACTTGGAAACAGCAGTGCGTGTGTTAATCTGATCTCCTCTAGAAGCTTGTTTCACAGCCAGACACCCTTGACCGAAAATGCTGCTTCTGCAACTTCCACTGGCTTTATCTGCACCAGTGATCCAAGGCAGACAAAACTCGTGAACAGTTGTGATAACCTCATGCCCTACTAGTCCTCACTTCGTTTAAAGGCTGGGGATTGGAGGCAGAAAGGACCCAGAAGAGAATGAAAGCATCACAGCTGCATGTATCCTAGGCACAGTGATCCCACCTGTATGTGACAAACTAAGTACCAGCATCACTTCATCCTTCCTCAGGAAGTGTATCAGTAGATGAAGGCAGAACAACACAGCATGACAATTGCATCTTTGGCAATTTATCCCCTGAACATGAGGCTTTGTGCTGCTTTGGTGATTAGAGAGAGAGATGATTTTTTTTTTTTTCCATCCACATACAGTGCTGCTTAATCACTACAGCACCTTTGTGCCAGCATTGGTCCAACTGAGAAGAATGAGATAGGGATGTACAATTGTCACGGACATACACTGGGCAACACAAAAAAAGAGTACTCCTTGTTCAGGGGGTCTCACACAGACACACAGGCTACGTAGACAAAGCCAAACACGTCTCCTCCAGCACTCCAGGACTCCCAGGCAAAGTGGTACAAAGAGATTGAGCAAAATCGGTTAGGATTAGCCTCTTTTGGAACAGATTGGCCAAATCCAGCCAACGCAGAAATCGCCCCTTAGGGCACCACATCGTAGTCCTAAGGGACATTATTCTCTGTTAGTTTTTCTCAAGGTGTCTGAGTGAAGGTGAGGGCTGTGCTGTGGCCATTTTTTATGGCAAAAGACTAAGGCTATATGCTGACTAAAAGCACGGCCTGAAAAGACAAAAGGGAAGTGCTGATGGTGAAAGCTACCGCGGCAATATTAGGGTACTGGATAGGGTGCGGGAAGACAAAGTTGTAATCTTATCCATACCACCTATTGGTAAGGGTCTGTGGAGTGAACAACCCTCAGAGCCACACTCAAGATTTTGTTCTCAAGCACACAATTTGGTTTGCTCCAGAAGAAAGTTTGGGCATACACTGTCATTCAGGCAGAAAGGATGACTATGTGACCAGGACAGATTGAACTGAGAAGCCAAGTTTTTTTTTTGACAGAGCAGATACACTGAAACAGAAAAGCAGAGAAAGGATGTTTCCCTGGTGTATCACTTTACACCTAGTGACTTCCAAGACTGAGGCAGTTATCCAAACACCTCTATCGATCCTGTTTCAAGAGAAGTGGAAACTCTTTAATACTGTGCTGTCTAGCCCAGCTACAGTATATTAGAACATCAATAGTATTTTATAGGCAGCCATGTTCAAAGCAACACCAGAGACTATATGAGCACTGGTATTTGGCTCTCAGAAAAGGGCAATCTTTTAGGCTGCACCCCATCTTGCACCCCAGCAGAAAATCTGTATCTAGCTGTTGGAGCCTAGAATCACCACAAGATGGAATTGATGCAATACAAAGCAAAAGGGACTGTTTCATCAGATGTTGACTTTCCAAGACCTGAGTGTGTTAGAAGGGGAAAGTTCAGGTGTTTAATCTTTATTTTTAAACAGGACATAAAATATTGATAGCTGGAACTGCTTTTTTTTTTTTT
>VXAA01000256.1:331564-379204 GCA_013399115.1 Anseranas semipalmata
TGCTGTCACTGAACAGTAGGGACATAGCCATCTTAAGCTTGGGAAAGCTTGAATATTGTTGAGGACTTCAGTGACTCAACGCATTGTGTAGTCACAATGTGACTACACATCATGGGGGTTATACTTAGCAACTTCTTGACATCTCACTAAAGAATTGTGATGTCTTTTGGAGCACCTCAGAAAAAGCCTGACTTCACAGGAACTGATCTCAGCAGTATCTCTCTGAACAAAGTAGTGTAAAAAGGACAAAAAGACTTTTTGTTTTAATGTACTGAACAATCCAGTTATCAGATAGTTCATTAACATTATGCTACCCAAAAGAATAACAGAGTAATAGACATATGTGGACCACATATGATTCCACAGAGAATGAGAACAGCAGATGAACAGACTTTTCCTTGTTATCTTCTGCTTTTTCCATGAGACTGTCATACGTAGAACCATAATCCCCCTTTCTCCATCGGACTACTCTGCCCTTACACGCAGATGTCCTAGTTCAAACTAAAACCAATAGATATGGCAATACATACATTAAAATTTGATCCTAGAATCCACACTATGCCTTGCTTCACCTGAGAAAACTAGAAAAGGGGATGGGTTTTGAAGTTTTGTATTTGCAGAACATTTGCAGCCAGAAATAAGCAAAACCTATATAGCCTGCAACTCTCAATAAACTAAAGTTGTTGCAAAGCACAGGGGCAGCTGTGAGCACTGCTAACAGATGGGCACCTCTGGGTGACGTGGTCCTGCAGCTCTTTTCAAAGCCACATCTGTACCGCAATGAATGATTCACACTTTTTCAAAGTCACAGCAGTGCTGAAAGTGGGGAGATTTTTCAAAAGGATCATGCCTCCAGGAACTGTCATTCTTCTCCACTGCTCTCATCAGCCTTGCCCTAAAGGAAGCACTGTTCAGCACTAAGACAGTAAATATTCTCATATGTTCAAGACTTTATTTCATCTAATGCCCTGGTCTCAGCACTGGACGAAATGCTTGGATGAAATAGCTTCAGTGAGCAAACAGAACAATGTAGCCTCTCTTGTTCTTTCCCATTAAACTGCTACCCCAAAGGCTACTTCTATGTATTCCAAACTCTGATAATACACCCATTGCTCCATAATGAGAATACCTAGATTTACAAAACACGGGGCTATCCTTTTTTTTTCCCTATACTGATGATGAAAAAAATATTATATCTGCATGGTACTTGTATGATTTGAATAACACTAATAATTCTGCTGATCCTAAAAGGAGAAGAACAATTACCTTCTTTTAATATCATTCTGTGAAAACAGTGAGCAAATGATCTTTCAAGTATGGTAGTACAATTTAATGGGTAGTATAAAAACAGTTTTCTTAATGAAATTTTTCATCATGAAATTATTGATCTTTCCCCCATGAATTTTCAGGATCCCTGTTTCAAACAGTATACAATTCATAGATTTTCAACACTTCTGCAATTCTGTTTTTTTGTTATTGTTTGTATTTCACACACAGAAGCCCAAACTGTGAAGAGGACTTCTCATGACAGCTATTTTATAGGAACACAGAAGAGAAAATCTGCAAGTTCTTGGGAGCAGAGACTGCTAAATAGACAAAAATAATGGAGGCAATGATTTTCTCAAGGTCATATGGCATAGTGGCAGAGATTAAAGTAACACCAAGTCTTCTGTTCCCTAGTCCAAAAGTCATCTACTAAACAATGGATTCCTTTTTTTTTTTTTTTAATAAAGGAAAACCAAGCAAAACTCATAGTGTTATAACAGAAGGGAACAGTATTTCCTCCTTAACGGTACAGTTACGGGGAAAGTGTCTGAGGACTCCTCAAGTTAATAATAGGGGTAGACAACAGACTGAGAATGAAGTACTATTAAAGCAGTCTCTAAGTTAGAACAACACACTGCATAGGACCCACAGTTGGCTTTGAAAAAAGGACATATTAGTCAAAGAGAAGAAATTCAACTCAAATTCAATGAATGTTTGCTGTCCAGGGATTATGCGAGCATATAACTCCAATACTACATCTCAAGAGGATGTAAAACAACGCAGTGTATTAGAATAGTATCTTATATTGTCTGGCAGGAGCATCGCCAGTGGCTCAAACTTAGTACATCAATGTTTACTATAAATCTGTTCTTGGTTAAGAAGTTACCTGCATTCCCAGGGGACCTTGCTGTGCAGTGTATTCCCTATATAACAGTAGCATATTTCTAAACATTTCTTATATGATTAAAAAAACTGATCTAAATATAGATGTGGCTAGTTTTATACAGTGGATACCAGCACTTAAATACATTGGCTAGTCTAAAAACTGTATCTACATATTGAAATTTAGACTTCTTCAGTGATACTGACACTATTGCTTCAGCGAAGAGATCTATATGAAATGCTTCCACATTACAAGTGAAGAAGTATGCAAAATAACTTTAAAATAACCTTTGAGCTGTAGACTTTGTTAAGTGATGTCAGGACAGGGGTTTGCCTGTACAACCTTAATTCAGACCTCATTCTCCCTGTGACAAAGGCTTTATTGGTGTGATCTCGTATCTTTTCTATTTTTTTTTGTATTTCTTTTAAACCACAAAAGCATTGTGTTCATTAGGAGACTACCCAGCACTCTTCTCCTCAAGGTATGCCCTTTTATTAACTGTCAGAATGGTACCCAGACCTTGCGTAGATACAAAATCACTATTTTTTCCCAGATTTTGCCATGGAGCTGACGATCTAGAGGAGAAGCTGAACGTGAAAGGGGTATCTTAGACACCATTAGAGGACTCATTGAAAAGAACACTTAGGAGTGATGCTGAACCTAAGGCAGACGAATGCTTGTAGGCATTTGTCACTGTCTGGAGCTGTTTGCTCCTTGTACAAGTTAAAGTCAAGAGCAATTAGCAGGGTACTGAAAATGTTAAAAAAAGAATACATGCTTTAAGTGTGTGACCAGAGGGGTGAAAAGCAACCAGAAGCGACCACCCCCCCTGAAGAGCTCCAGGAGTCTGTGAATCAGTGCTGCAAATCCCTGCCTTAAGGCCGCAAGGATTCATACCTGTCAAGGCTTTACATAGAGCATTAATCCAGGAAATACAACACAGAAGCCTAACAGAATGAGTTTAGTAGCAAGGAGAGATCAAGGGAAGCCTAAGATCACCTGATCCTTATGGATGGAAGCAAACAGCATGCTCTGGTTCACATACTGGGTTAGTCTCTTCCAAGGTAAAAGCCTTCACAGATGGATATTGCTCAATTGTGTGAAGGACAACATTTTAGTGGTATGAAATAACTGACAAAGAATTCTCTGAGGGCCTGAAGACCGTGGCAAACTTTTTCATCTTTTACAATACATATTGCATTGCTTTGTAAACATACATAGATAGTGACAAGGTATGTTACTGGAAATGAATGCAAACACATTTTTAGTGAACACCTGAGACTTTGCTCACACAAAAGAAGTCTAAATAGCAAAAACAGTTCCTCAGCGTAGCATTCAAATGCATTAACCTCCCTTTTCTTCTTGAAATGCCCTGCTTTAATCATGGCATTGCTCCAAATGTCAGTGAACAGAACACACAACAATTACTCCACATTCCTTATTCATCTTCAGAATATAGTCCATCCTGTGCACCCAACCAATCAAGTTTTCTATTGAGGAAAACAAAACTCTCCTCTACAGTCACAATTGTCTATAAAATTCAGGGCCTTATTAAAAAGTATGAAGGTGCTTGAGTTTGCAGTGGAAAAAAAAAATTAGAAAAATATTTGCTTTTCTCCGGTACAAGAAAAAAAAAAATCACGATAAAGGAAAAATACACTTCCTTAGAATGAGTGGAACACCTCTGCTGAAATTTCCCGAATCAAGGTTTTCCTGAATGACACCTAAAGAGGTTCCTTAAGTGTTTTACATTGGGTAGACATCCAAGCCAAATAGTGAAAGTTGCTGAAATATAAAAAGCAATCTTGCCACAGAAAGTGTCAAATAGTATCAAGTTCAGATGGCCACCTCTACTAATAACAGAAACGCTTTTTGATATGGAATTGTGATTCAAAATAAACATTAGCTTACCTGACCAGAAAGCGATGTAGCCCAACATCAAAACTTCTGTAAGAAAAAAGATTCACCATATTTTAATTATTAAAAAAATACTACTTTGTTGGGTATTACATAAACACTGTATTTCAAAATAGTTAATATTATCCAAAATATAAAATTGTCATTCACAAAACAGAAGCAAAAAAAGCTGAGTATGCAATTTCCTTTATGAAATGACATGACATTTACAATGATCACCACATGGAAAGACTTAGATTCATGTTAAAAAGCTCACGAGTCCCTTGTTCGAGTACTTCTTCAATAAAGCAGTAACATTCAGAGTAGCATAACACACAGAAAGCATGAATGTGAATTACTGAAAAAAATTTTACAGCATCCTGATGATTAGAGAGTCTGCTTGTTTCCTATACAACACATACATACTACAAGGGAAAGGTAGATCCTAGATCTACCTAGATCTGCTCTGTACTGCACTAAAAGGCAAGGAATTGCTTTGAATTCTCTCCATGACATAGAATAACCAGAGCCCCTTTATCTCCCCTTCACATACACAAAATATACTGAGACGTGGGCCTTGCAAGTATGTTTCTCACAAATCTGGTGACAAAAGCAACTCTGAGGACTTCTGACAGTATGTACAAGCTAAATCACCCTGAAGGACAAGAACCATGCCTGAAAACCTGGGGACTCAACACCTACACGCAGTTAATGGCAGTGTTTTCCTTTTCTGTGCTTCCTCCACTGCTCTGCCAGCTCAGGAGAAACAAGCTCCTCAACCATGTTCTAGCAAATCCTTGACACTACAGGAAGACTAAACATCTGCTGATTTCAGAAATTTTCCTAATGTGTGAAGTACGTGCCATTTTTATGGGACTATCAATATAATCCCAGATTAACGGTGTGCATAATGGAAACAACTGGAAAACGTATCTTATTTTCAGTGCTGAACTTGCTTTGAAACAGGCTTACATTCTGTACATGATCTGAAAACATTTTAGCAAATATTAAGCTCTCGAGCAGCCTGTTCCAAAAAGACTAATCCGTCATCTGAGTTCAACATGATTTTATTTTAATACTACTGCTTGCAGTGTGCTGCCTTCTACCTGGAACAGCAAGAGAAATCATCAGATAATGTTATTAATGGCACCCTGATAACAGAAGAGAGATAACGAGCTGTAGAAATTCTAGACCTTAACATGGAAGGAAATTCCACCGAGTCAGCAGGGTGGAGAGGAGGGCAGTGAATTTCTCTTGTAAAAACTGCCTCACGATGGAAAAGGCATTCTGCCAGGGACATGAACATGGACATCATTAAACCTTTATTTTTACATTCCTTTCCTAAAAGCATTCCCCATTTTATATTATTGTTATATTACTGTGTAGTTACACTGCACAAAGTGCATCCTCTTATCTTTCTGTATTCCTCCTGCTTGGAGGCATACTGTAATTTGGCTCCTACTCTTCACTAGAATATTCTGTGTTGTACAGGAGAAGTCTTACGTATCAGAGTTGTCCACAGTCCGTATTCATAGCTCTGAAAACCTTTTGTTCCCTGGACCAAACATTCAGTATGTTTGTGCTGGGATGGGGAGAAGGGAGCTTGTACAGTTCCAGGGAGCTGTTACCAGCCTAACAGATATCAAACGTCTTCAGACAAGCTCATCTTTTCAGGCACCACTGGCTACCTCTGACAGCAATGACCAAATCTTCTACAATCTTTTTCTGTGACTGAGGCTTCTGAAGAGACAGAATAACTACAGAGTTTCTAGTGGACAGGGACAATCCACAGTTTGTTGTGGACTTATGTGCGTCTTTTCACAACATAGTGCACTTCCTATTAAAAAGATTTATAACAGTCCATTATTTCATATTGGCTATCACAATTAAAATATTTCCACAAAATCTTCAGTAAGTATTAAAAATGAACATGCACAGAACCGATTTACTGGAATAAATGAAAAAGGTAGAAAAAAGATCAGAGCCTCACTTGGTAAAAATCAGTGCAGGCAGACGGGCCCCATTATTCCTCAGGTTGATGCTCCACTGATACATTTCACCTGACTACATAAGATTCTCACTGCTTAAGCAGTAATTTAAAAATATAACTACACTACAACCAATAGAATTAAAAGAATATACACTAGTGTCAGAGTGTGTGTCTACATCTTAAAGATACCTCAAGACAGTATAATCAATTATTTCCAAAAGCAAAACCAACAATGCTGAACGATCTCAAACGATAAATGGGAGAACAAGTTGCATTACTAGTGATCCATAAAGCTATGGATGTTGGGTACCTACATCTTTAAGCACCTAAGATAATGAATAGAGACATTCCAAGGCAAGAAGCCTGAAAAGCTAGGATTCCAGGAGGCTGGTTTTGACAAGACACTACCACAGACTCTTCCAACTGTTCTGCTTATTCATATTTAAATACATACTGTATTTGAGTCTACAAGAAGGTGACCTGAAAATAAAATGAGACAGCAATGGCAACAGATCTGGTAGACGTAGTTAATCTTTCCATTATCAGATGGAAGAAATCAAAATGGGATAAAGAAGGTCTGCATAACAGTGTCCAGACTGAAACTGGGGGGGGATAAACAACTTTAATAAATCAAAAAAGAGAACAAGTAATCATACTGCAATTGTATTAATAATTTCCTAATGATCCCTTCAACATCACAGAAATCCACCTATCAGGCATGCCAGAATGCTCCCCACAGTTAACTCTGAATTAAACCTGCCATATACGCATGGGTACGATTGTTCTATGAAGTGAACCCACACTTACTCGATATTGCAACATAATTTATGATGAGCTTCACTCAGCTTGTTCAATGCTGAACGTCACTGCAAAACATAGGATTTACCTGGTAGCCCTTGCACTTCGGGGTGCCTCAGCTACATAAAAAGTAGCTTCACAAATGCTTTTTCAAATCTTATAAATAGCATAATTTTCCAAAAGAAAAGTTTTAATTAAATTCTAAAATAACAAGGGAAAGGATATCCAAAGCAAAATGAGTAAGAAATGATTTGCCAGCTAAATTCTCTATAATGCTCAAATGTCAGTAATATAATACACTATTTTAATGTTTGGAGACGTAACTGGTAAAATCTAGTTTATCAAAATAGTAATGGTGGTCTTTGAACAGCGTATCTTTAGAATCTTGGCTAGTTAAAGGGGAGATTATTTCATTTTCATTTCATCATCATGTTACTCACTGCAGGCAATTTGATAGCTATTTTTTTTTATATATACAAAAATGTCTTTAACAGTTCATCTGAAGGTTTGCATTTTGAATCACAGTTCCGTAAGCAACTTTAATGCTTTTGTTAAGCACGGAAGTTTTAGCTTCTGATATATTTCAGCAGAAGATTACACCACATAATCCTTCACAATCAAATGCACCTTTTCCCCGCATGTTAACTAGAAATCAGTGACTAGCAGTATATGTATGCTAAACCAACAAGGTCCTTTTCCAAAATATATTCTTTGAAATCTGTCTGCAAGCATACATCTTTGTCCTCAAGGTATGGTTTTAAAATGATTTCACCGACGTGCAGCTTCTGCTTTGAAAGCTAAATGCAACAAGCTGCCTCCAAATTTGCATTCAGCACAAAGCTTAGAGAAAAAAAAAAGTCTTCTTATAGAGAAGAGACAGGAAAAGGCAGAAACATACTGGTATGAACCACAGTCGGAAGGAAAAGCACATTCTCTAAAAATGCAATCCTGATGATTCCCAGAAAAAAAAGTACAAAAATCCTCTTTTGTTCCTGGGATGCAAAAAGCTTTATATACATCTGAAAGCAAAATGGGCAAGACAGTGACAAGATCCTGTTTATGATGCAATTAGGGTATCAGATGAGTCAGCTATCTGTTTCCCCCTTGTGTCGTGGGTATTTTGCACTCGCTCTGAGATTTCCGTTTGTCCAATTTCCCTACAGTTTGTCCTTATTTTGAAATTCCATGCCTGCCACTTAACCTAGAGCTGCCCATTGTAGGCTGGTGCATACTGATACAAATCAGGACCAAAAAACAGTTGGGACCTCCGCCTGGGAGCTGGTGCACGCTTTCCTGGCTACCTGCCCCAAGCCCAGCACAGGTCGGCGGCAGCTTGGGTAGCTCCCAACGGAGCTGCGGACTGACATGTGGTGACAGGCTTTTGTTTCCATCAAAATGTTCATCCATCATCATTTCCATCCATGTTCACCACCATCCAAACGCTTACCCTGGTCTTTATACGCACATACTGTATGTTATCTGATGGATTGTTCATGGTCATGCTTCCCACAGCACTGGGCCGTCCTCTACCTGAGGTCAAAACTCAGGTTCCCTAATAGCAGAGCTGCGTGACCCTTTCATATTAAACTTCTCAATCCAGTGAAGTTACGCCACCTTAAGTTATTAAGGATCTGACTGCACATCTACCTAGATTAACACCGCTGCTCATTAGCCGTGTTAGAGACCATGAGTTGCCATTCCCTTTGGCTTGCTAACGGACCCCATCTCACAACAAGGTTTGATTGCAAGACCTCATTCCCAATGATTCACAGCATAAAAGAAAGTAAATGCCAAGCACACATCAGGATCATATTAATCAGTTTAAAGCTAAGCTTGTTACCGGAAGCCTGTCTGTACGAACCTAACTGCATTATTTGAATTGCCAAACCCTGATCTTGCATATACATATTTTTAAACCATGTGCTGAAGAGAAACTAGCACGGCTTTGTTTTCCAGCAGTTCCTCCCTAGGACGCATGCTATTCCTGGAAACAAAGCCCAACAACTCGTGCATCATGTAGCATAAGCTGGGAAGTGTTTGGCTAGCCATGCACCTCAGCAAGGATGCCTGTTGTAAGCAGAGCAAACGTCATCGTTCTGAAAAGCCTTATCTGCACAGACTAAAGACAGAACACTGCAAAGAAAGAAGTGGGAGTTAATCTTCTTCTGATTTTCTTCAAGACAAAAAGTAAAACAAAATCAAGAGTTACTGCCCTGACATCACTTGGATGAGGGACAAGAATCAAATCCACGTTGTCTAAAGAGTAGGAAATAATTACTCTAAAAAAAAAAAAAAAAAAATTGGAAAAAAATAAAAACACCTTAACAGGTCTCTTATTTGCACCATCAGGGTACACTGTTCTGAGGTCTACAGAAAAATTAATTCTTATTTTTCTATTACTGGATATAATGTACTATGTGAGGAAAACTAACAGAAAACACCATTTCTTCTATGTCAGGAATGTAACAGGTAAGATACCAAGACTGCAACACATCCATCACTCTTATTGAACTAAAAATAGCTGCAGATGTTAGCCACATATATGGAAAACAAATATATTTATGATAGGGGAAGGACACATGGGGAGCTATTATGGCTAAGATGAGGTAAATTCTACACATTTTTGAACAAACAAAAATCCATCATACTCACAGGAGCAATATCTCATAATTCTGGAGATCCTGGACTAGAATCACCCATTCTCAAAAATGTCAATATTTTTATTTAACAATTGAGGTCACTTGTTTGTCTGTGCCCATTCTGTCAGGGACCAGTAAACCATTTTTGCAGCAGCTAATGCACAATTTGACAACAAACTGCACTGGCAGCATGCAGAGGGAGAGTGGCACCATTCTACCTTTGGGCCCCACTTTTGGGGCAATGGATCGAGGGGGGCAGTTTGCCATTTGTGGACAATTCAAAAATTAGCAACATAGATGGAGACATAAATAAATGAGATATTGTGTGCCCAGTTCCACATTCCCACAAAACTAGGGATTGGATTGTATACAGAAGTACCCCAGAGAGCTTAAAAACGGTCATGCTGCCTCTGCAATAGGATCACAGAAAAAAATGCTCTAATTCCTACAGATAGGAGTTCGAGCAGCAACACTACCCCATATTTTACTGGAGCAAACACAATACAATAATTGCACTGAGATCTCTTCAAACCAGCAACACTAGTTGCCATTTGTGGTGGTGATGAAATCCAGCAAGTGGATTATAAGTGGATTACTTATTACAGTTTCAGTACTCTCTACCCTGAGGGTACTCACCATCTCTTAGAAGTGTTGTAGTTGTTGCAATGTTTCAACAAAGGTTCTCAGCCCTTCCTATTACAAACATGGCTAAACTTGACATTAGAAAGACTAACTCATTCACATATCCTCAGAGGAACCTGTCCTATTTAACTGCAGAAAAGAATTTACAAGACCTGCACTTCCATTAGCAGTCTTTGCAAATAAACCTCCCATTTTGCCAGCGAGCTGCTGACTCAAGTCTCTGTACACCAGAACATTTTGCACTGGAGACTGAAAGGTTATGGAAAGCTGCTTTCACTGACACAAGGCTCTTAATAGGTTGTTTCTCAAGCAGTGTCTTATAGTAGTGATGCCCAAAAGACTGTGTAGACGAGAGAATTCCCCTGATGGATGCCCCACCACTTCGCAGTGCTCATCTACTTTTCCTCCTTCTTCTGTTTCGGCTAACTTTTCCTCCAGCGCTGCCTGTGGCAACCTCTGGCAACCTCCCTAGCTGGCAATCTCCAAATGATTAAGGCTTCCAAATGGCAAGTAATTACAACTGTGTGACATAAGTCTGAAACACCTTTTCAAGCCTTGTCCAAAGAATAAGATGACTAGACGGAAAGCAGATACAAAACCTGCACAAAGACTTTGCTAAGGTCTATTATTTAATATCTCAATTAGAGAACTATAAAACTTTGCTAAAGCAAATTGTAGAGGTGCCTACCAAGTAGAATAAGTATTTTCTGAGTAATGACTGCTACCAATTGACTCTTCACCATCTTCATTATTAAAGATCTGGGAAAGCTATCCATATTTTTTAAAAGACACTTCTTTCTGTTTATAGCTTGCATGGATTCTGACATGCTGTTTTCTGCAAGTTTACTTGAAACCTACACCTTCATAGCAAACAGCTATGTTTCACTGACAAACAGCACACTTCTTCATAAATAATGTAACTGTCATCGTGCTAGGATATACTATTTAAAAAGCCGATGCACAACTTAAAACAGAAACATGACAATTAAATTGTCACAGCAAGTATTTTTCAGTAAAAATATAGCAAGCAAACTGAAAATATTCAACTAAAAAGACAGAGCTGTCTACTGTTTATAATTTTTAAAATGAAGATGGGGAAAATGCATGATGAGGCAGACAACACTGAAAAATGAGATCCAATCTAACAACCCTTAGCAAGAATTTATCTATTATCCAAATTATGGAATATACTTTTCAACACTGAGCCTTGAAAACCACATTGCAATGCTTTCTGGGGACTCATGCTACACACAAGTACGTTCTTGGAGCTCTCATTTTCAGCTTCAGCCTTTTGATTATATAGAGCAAGACATTTGGTGAATTCCACCCATACATGGATTTTACCATTTACCCCCTGACATGGTGCTGGAATCAGGAACAAAAACATATACGCAGCTCTTCAGGCATTCCTTCAAGATAAAGCATAGCAAACTCTATCTTTTCCTACTCAAAAACAAAACATCTCAGTCCTTACCATACAACATGCAATGAAACAAATCCTGGCTCAACCCACTGAGAAAATTACTGCTCAAGTGAATTCAGTGTTCTTTAGAACACCAAGACCTTAAGAACAAGCTTAAGCCCGGACCTCAAGCTTCAATGGGCTGGTCTTGTGTTTATGAGCTGTGATTTTAAGCTTTAACCATCTGCAATGCAGCAAACTAGTAGTAGCAGCTTTCTTTTCAGTGAAAAAAAAAAAAAANAAACTAAAAGGGTAAAAAAATCAGTGTTATTTGAAAGAAAAAATATGAAGACTGTCAAATGCTTTTATATCATGCATTTGACAAGCAATTTCTCGCTACAGTAATAATAAGCAGGTCTTGTGTATATATAAAGATATCTTTATCATATGCTCTGACACTTGCTTAAGGACATACAGGAATTTTAACACTTCATTTTTAGATAAAACACTTCTGTGTTTTATCAATTTTAACAATTTCTGTTCTGCTTCCTCCTGGAATGATTCAGCAATACCAGGTTGCCTTCTGGTTTCCCAGATTATCAGAATAACCCAAACTAACACTGCACTCAGCATGTGCTGGATGCCCCCATCCCGAGTTCCTTCTCAGTGCTGTATGGCTCTCTGGCACCAACACCACCCGTACCTAAGCATACACCTCACTTCACAAAAGAGTACTGTGAATAAGTGGTGGTTTCGAGGCTGAACAGAGTAAACCCTAAACCTTCTACCTGCAAGTATTTCCTGCACAGAGTCACGGGGAGAGAGGATAGGCCTTCCTCCTATCCATAAGGAGGGAGGGAATCCACAATGAAATCCTGACCCTGTCAAAACCAGCAGCAAAGCTCTCATTGATTTCAATGGGACCAGAAATACCTGGACTGACTCTGGACATCCCATGTACTGCAGGATGTGGCCCAAAATATTCTTTGGTACATTTTGTTACAGAGATATTCACCTCTGAGAAGAAAATACCAATAAAGAGTCCCAGAGTTTTCATCTATGGAGTTAAAGTTACTAGCTGGGAGCTCAGGCTTGAGACCTGCATAGCAAAAATGATTTAAAACAGGATGGCCCCAATGAGAAAGCTCTTTTATGGACTGCATAAAAAGATTTCATAAACTGCTAGTGGCCTCCAGCATACAAATTAGATTCCTGATCTAATTCGTTTTGTTGTTTCGTTTCAATTAAAACACTCAACTTGTATTATATCTGAAAGCCTGAGGAAAGCTTTAATGATTCTCGAAAGTGACTTTTTTTTTTTTTTAAGCAATCTCCTGTCCAGAGACACAAGCACAACTCTGAGCAGGCATCAGTCATTGCTAGTGCAAATGGAAATTTACACACAGGTCTGGCTACATAAAAGGCTTTAAGAAAGAAATTAGTTCTTGGTTCTCATGTATGCCTCACACCAGATTCTGGTGATACAATTAGGCATACACTTTCTTAAAACGAGCAAATCTCCCTTGTATTCTGTTAATCTCTCCTAGAACGCTCCAGAAGAAATATTACTTTAATTTTCTGCCTTCCCCAGTTCTTCAAAAACCTGTGGTGTCTCCTGGAGAGTGGATGAAGCCTAATGCCTATTAGTGGCATACTCCCGTAGAGTGAGTTTTCCTTCAGTTTTCCTTGAGTAAGACTTGCCAAGCAGCGCGACTGGCCAATTACTGTGAGAGTTCCCTGTCCTTGCTGCAAATGGAACAATGAAGTTTATTAATAGCTATTACTCATTTTCTATGGTGGTTGCGAGCAGACAAAGTGCTGTTTGCCAAATGTGAGCAGCTGTAACAGTTTGTATCTATGCTGAGCTCATGTCAAATACTACAAAGAATGGGCTTTGTGGGTGATAAGCAGTAGGTGGGCTTGGCTTATTCATTAAAAAAAGCCCAGCAATTTCAAATTACAGTAACAAAGCAGTCACCATGCAAATAAATTTCCAGTAATTATGCAATTTAGACCCAAGACAGATTAGGGTGCTTCATTATTGCCTCTTTTTACACTCCAAAGAGACAAATAATAGATTTTCTCTCAACTGAAGAGATATACAGAGCCTTTTAAAGTTTTATTATAACCAGCAAATTGAGCTGTATAGTAGGTAAGAAGAACTGTAGCACACACTAATTTAGCTGATGTCAAAAGCAGTTAACTCTGTTGTCTCTATAAGGCAATGGCTATGCAGTCCAGAACTGAAGCATTTTCATGTACTCGGGTGACATATTAGCTAAAAACAATGTATCACATATCAATGTCTGGCTTTAAACATCATAACAGTTAAAGAAAAAATACAACAGGTCCGTAAATCAGGAAAGATGATTTTTTTCAACTTAGAAATATATTATTTCAATACCAAAAAAAAGTGCAACAATTCTGTAATTAAATACTCAGCAGTTGGGCAAGCAGCTTAACTATTCTGATACTGGCAAGCAGGTTTAATGTTTGCAGATTATGTTTATATCACACCACACATGCGTGATACGATCCAACAGTGGACATCAGAAAAAGAAAAAAAATAGTACAAGTACAGAGAATATTAAGTAACATTCATACAAAGACTCACATTAAGCTAGTGGGACTGCTAACTCAACTACAGAAACCAAGGTTTGAGCACATAATTGGTTACATGAAATTTTTGAGTGCTACTGGAATTTGACCTTCTAAATAAACAGTAAAAGTACATGTTAGAGTATAATATGTTATAATTAACAAAACATACTAAATGAATGCATGATATGAATAGCATATCACACAAGAACTCACGTCTTGTGATATTTTCTGTATCTAAAATCCTCATAACTAAAATGCTTTCATGATGCAACCTAACAAAAATCTGATGTATTACATTTACTAAAAAGTGTTGTATTTGCTACAATAACTGAATCAAAACTGAGTCTTCCCAAATTTAATGATCATTTCTATCATTTTTGTTTTCTATTTCACACATAATTGTGGTTAAATGTTATCATGTAACCTTCCACAGATATCCTTCTTCTCCACAGCAAGACAATTAAAAAAAAAAAAATCATTTTCACTAATTTCAGCTAGTTAAATAACAATTGACCACTCCAGCCACATTTGGGGTGTTTATATTAAGCTTGTAGTTGAGTAAATGTTCTATACCAATCTTCTTAATTGAACAGACGATTACAAATAGCTGTGCAGTGACAACTAGGGTACACTTGTGAGAGACCTTTACTCCTTCAGGCCTCAGCTCTTCAAAAAAAGTAAAGCAGGTGCTAAGCATCATTCTTATGAAAGGCCCTCTCGAGCATTTGCTTTACACTTTGCATATTCTTATGTCCCACTGGCACTAACAGCACTTATGGATTTGCTTAACTCAGCACGTCCATTTCAGTCCAGTCCCAGCAGATATGTTAAAATGAAATCCTGGCATCAGTGAATCCAATCAAGGGTTTGACAGTGACTTCAGCAAGGTCAAAATTATACCCGATATTTTTATCCCATGTCTTGAGGAAACAAACAACAACAACAACAAAGTCAGTCACACTCCACTGCTTACATTCTTATTCAGCTAGAGCTACAGGCACCATACCATGAAAAGACTTCTCTAATTCTTGATTTCAGCACACTTGTCCAAAGAGGAGACACAAAACAGATCTAACTGACTTCCTAGGGTTAAAATTGGCAGAAAGAAGGCTTAACACAGCTTACAGTCATTGAGGTGTTTGTGCTTCTGCACACTTTGGTGATACCCATTTCTTCTATTCACAGATTTCAATGCAACTTCCCCTTACAAGCACTAGGCCATTTCAACACTGCAGATGTAATTCTATTTAATTCATCTATCCTTTTTAAATAATCCTCTTCCATGTCTAAGAGATCACCTTTGAAAATATGGGGTGGGGAAAAGATGCCTTTTGTTTTTTAAACAGAAATGCTGTGACATTAACGTTTTTTAAAATGAAAATCTGTGAGAAGCTAGATCATTAAAAGACACGTTTTTGTTTTACCTGATAGAGCCTTTGAAACACACTGGGCAACTTCTTTTAAAATCAAAGGCTGGAAATAGACCTGCAATGACACTCCTAATCTCCAGAGAAAAAGGGAAAGATGCATAAGCCTGTCTTTCCTTTTCTTGTCTCTCAGTGCAAGCTGCTGGGTAAGTCCCATCAGAGGTCATGGAATAGAGAGCTTTCAAATAATAGCTGTCCAGATTATAGGATAGATACAAAGCAAATCACCTCAAAATACCTGATCCTCTTGTGGCTGACTGCTATACCATTTATAGCACTTATTTTGACAGAAGGCTTTTGGGAATGTGCAAATTTTAAGGTGGACAGGCATAAGAGGAGGAGCTGTGCTTCTGCAAACCTCGTATCAGTCTCTAACCAGAAATAACAGGATACTTATGCCATGCTACCCCCGTGGCATGTCAAAATATATCTGATCAACGTGTCCGACATCTCTGCAGAAAAGCACTCAACATGCTCAGAAACGTAGTATGGAAACACAAAAATGGCAGCGTCTTTTTTCTTTTTTTTTTTCCTCCCCATGAATGGCACCTGGCCTAAATGCCTAAATTATGAACTGACAGGTTTCTTTGTGGAATTCATTGCCAAAGTCATTCATTGATAAGTCAAAGCTGACATAGGATTTAGTTATATGCTACCTATTGTTCCTCTAGTTTCCACACCCTTAACTTCTCCACTAGGACCATATTGAACTAACTTGCAATTTTCAGCAAGGCTGTAACAGTAGCACATCTTTTTCCTGTTGCACTGCACTATTGGCTACCAGCCTGAGAAGCTGTATAGCAAACACTGGCCTTGATCAATTCTTTAAAAGCACTTACAAGCTTCCAACAACGCTGGTTCCTCTCACCCCCTTCAATACCTTGCTTTTACCCTTGGTAACAACAAGTTTTAATTCCTTTGACTTAAACAAGATAAAGTAGACATTAAAAACTAAGTTGGTGTGTCACTGAACTGCTGCCCTATCTGGCAATCAGGAGCTCAAAATCTCCTTTTCACAACTAGTCAAACTTTTGAATAGTAGTAACTTTAGCATGCATTTATTAGCTACGCAACTGCACATTTACCAAGATGACGGTAAAATGAAACCATAGTAACACGTTCTACACCTGTATTAGCCATGAGACTAGAAACAAGATTGCTAATTTTTTGACTCAGGAGGTTGTCTTGATTAAAGAAAAAGCAGATTAGGCAGAATCTACTATAAAAAAGATAATTTCTTTTTAATTACAGCCCCTATTTATAAGTTTGAATGGACACAATTTAGTTAAGTGTTTAGTATCACAAATAGGGAAGCAGAGTACCTGATTTGTTTTTCTAATACCTGCTTTGCTTTTCAGCTCCAGAGAAATTTTAGACAACAAGCTGTGGTATTTTCCTTACTTTCCTGATCGAAGTCTCTTCCACCTGCTGTATTACATACAATCAGTGCACGCTGACATAATTCAGTAAGTTACACTTGTATGGATATGTCACATCAAAATCTTTTGTTGGTATGCTCAAAGGACACCAGGTGGTGGTGGAAGACTCTTCAGTAGCATATTTGCATTCCTTACGTTGTGACATTCATGTTGTCTTTCTCTTCAGGCTACCTTTTTTCCTTCATAGTCTGCACTGCTAGTAACTTTGAGACATTAAAATAGCAATACTGGGTCTTCCAAAAGCCTACCTAGCATAATATCCTGTGTCTGAGAGTAGCCTACAGTGGATGCCAGGGAGAAGGGTAAGAAAAAGCCAGGCAACCACAAGCACTTCCTCTGAGCAGCCCCACATATGCCAACCAACAGGTGACAGTGCCCTCCGCCGTGTTACCTGGGTCGTTCCACTCCACTCCATTTCCCAATCTGGCTCTAAGAATCTTAAACAAGCTTCGCCAGGCTACCATTTTATGAAAAGAGAATCTGGTACAAATCTCACTGTACCAGCTTAAAATTAGGCACAATGTTATTAACATTCATAGTTGAACTACTCTATGATAAAGTTGTTAGAAATACTCATCTAAAAATCCATACATTCACAAGCTACAAAAAAAAAGTATTTAAGCACTTCAAGGAAACAGCATTACTGCTCACGAGGCTTCACAACACAAGCTATTTGCTTTCACCATTTTTTCCTAGCTTTTATGCAAAGCTCATCACTTCAACGCTTGCTGGTTTAAGCCGGTCCTGTTCAGACAGCCATACAGTTTGGAAACAAAGGCTATTCCCACTGCTAACGCTGATGTTCCTATACAGCACAACTGAACACATATAAAGACTGCAAGCCTCTGGGTAGTAGTGATTTATGAGTTTAACTGTAAAGGCATAAGGGCATCATAATTCAGGGATTCGTGGTGCAAGCTATGTGAGATTTCTTAGATAATTGAGAATGACCCATAATTCACTAGCAGCCATGGGAAATTCTACTATCCACATGGCTTTCAGAGCAAGAAATCAAATCAGCTGTACATGAACTGATTTTTCAACCTACACAGTAAACAAACAAATCCCATCTGCGAAATCATTTTATTATTTCTGACAGCAATTGTTTGCTACATATATGAACAAAATATTTGGACAAATGGGAAATAGCAGTTCACATTTTTTCCTTCTGTAAAAAGATAAGTAATTAAACTTTATCTGCTTAGATACTAGGTTCAATTTTGTTATGAGATAAGAAAGTGTTATGAATATTTTGTAAAAGAATACCAGATGTTTTTACTGTGATATACCACACCCATCTCTGCAGGCACAGAGTACTTTTTGCATTGTCTGTGTGATTACCTGACACAGCAGCATCATTAGTATTTGTGCTAAAGTTCATCTTCATTTGACATCTCCAGAGCAACGTTCAGATTCCCTGGTATAATAACTGGGAGAGAAGGAAAAAAAATGCTGCGGTTCAAAGCTCTGCTTGCAAAGGCCAGCAGGCCAAGAGATGCAGCTCTCAGGAGACTGCCCAGTAAAAAACACACATTTCTAAATTAACTCTGTAGGTCAGAAGTTCAGTTCAAACTCTTTCTGAAAGACAATTTAAACCAAGGGGTTTGCTAGTAGCTCAAATAATTATTTTTTTTAACAGTTCATCTGTTTTAGCCACCCTATTTATGCTGCATTTCTCCATTGAATACTAGATACCAACAGTTGCAAACTATTATAACCATAAAGCTTTCCTGTTACAACTAGCTTCAAGCAGGACACAAAATGAAAATCTCATCCAATAAAGCTCTGATAATAACAGACCCACTGTTTTTATGACTAAAATGAAACTTTTATTCATATCACAAAGCAGTCGGAGACCAAACACGGAAAGCCCCATTGTGCTAGGCTCTGTGCTAACACAATGGAAGAGAGAAGCCTCTGTGCTAAGAAGCTGACAAGTCTAAATTGTTTTAGGTAATGTTTCTAGAAGTCTGGGGCACAGCCTGCCATAGACTGGAAGAACTAGAGGCAGTGCAGAAGAAAACAGGGGAGGGAAGAAGTCAAGTGAATCCACTAATATACACAGGCTAAACAGCCAGCAGAACTCACCTGGGAGATGGTTTACAGGGAAAATACTTCAGTGAACACTGATTTAAAGCAACAGTAAGATTCAAAACTTACTTTTTTGTGAAATATCATTTGGAAACTCGAAAAAAAAAAGGGGGGGAGAGATCCAGATTTATCCTAAATTATAAGCAGTTACTATTCTTTCATAGTATTTTTAATGTGTTGAAGATTTTTCTCTATTGCATGACCCTACATATTAAAATGTTATATCCACAGCTTTCCTCATAAAGTAATTAATCAAGCATTTCTTTTCCTATTTCTGGACAAATATCCAGCTGAAATGTGGGTTTTGGATCAAGACTGAAAAATGAATCTTATTTAACAGACATCTAGAATAAATAATTGCTATGCTAGTGATGCTAAGTGAGCTGAGTCTAATTCTAATAATTAAGAGGATGCAAACACTGAAAGAAATAATTTCCTCTACCTCTGCAGTGTGAAAAAAGTAACTATCAAAATTAAGTTCATTTAGAAAACAGAAAAGATGAGTCATGGGGTTAGAGAGAAAGAGCACACAAACGTGCAGGCAAGCATGTACGTGACCGTGAAAACACACATGTTCTCATACATTGACTGTCACATATCAGTAATAAATTTTCTAAAAAGTAATGACTAACCTCCACATTTTAGTGAAACTATGCATCAGGCTCACACAGCGTGGAAGAGCTGGAGGTTTGAGTCCATCCATTTGAAGGAGGAGGGCAGGAACACCATACAGAACCAGGTACTTCACATAAAAAAATAATACTTGAGCTAAAGCCAGGCCACCTAAAAAAACAAAACCACCACACCAAATTCATACCTTAAACAACTCTTGAAATACTTTTAAAACCTGTCGATACTGCTTACTTCCCAACAGCCATTATTCAAAGAACTAAGGCAAGCACTATTGCTTGATGGGAAATACAATACCTAATTTTGTAACAGATATATGACGTGGAAGCACATGCAGTTATGACTTTAGGCACACACAGAATAGTACTATTATCCTAATACAAAAGCATAAGTAAGCACCTGTATTTCCACTTTCAAAATCTCTTTGAACTGTGGGAATTGACTGCTATGAAAAACAAATACGGACTTATGCTCTACAAAAAAACAGAACTTACTGATACAAGTGATGAACAAATACTGACACAAGCAACAAAAAATTTTCATATTTGCAAAAAAAAAAGTCAATACTGGACATGTACAGCATCATTACATACACTCTTCACTTGCTCCTCCAAAACAGCTAAAAACAAGTTATCTTTGCAGCTCATCCTGACACCTTCACAAACAGCCCATGTCATGTAGACTGTATCCCCCGCAACACTCCCAACAAGATTCCTCCTGACATGACCAAGGCACAGCGAGACTGGAACTCCACCTGGCATAATGCTGAAGGAACATTTCAGTTTTCAATTCACAGGACAAAGACCTCCTCCTAAAGTGCTCTAGTGTCTGAATGCCAGAAGAGTAATTTTGGTGGTGTGCTGGCTCACAGCTTAACCCCAGGATATGGCACAAAATGCAGTAAACTTACACAGGTGAGATGAAAATCAGACTGGCTATTCTTACAGAGTTACTGTGAGTCACAGTCTTAGAGAAGAAAATTTAGGATTGGCAGTAACAAAGTCAGGCACCCTGAAACTCAGCCTGACAACTGCCAGCATTGACAGCTCATAACTTCATGTCGAGTCTCATGATGCTTGGCCTGTTTCCTATACACAAGGAATAATACAAAGTTGTGACAGTGACAAGAGAGTTCCGACTGGCATTTAAAAAAAAAAAGTATCAGTAAGTTTCAAAATAATGGAGGAAATTTTTTTATTTTTTTATTTTTTTAATATAAAAGTGTACTCAGGAAACCCAAAACCCAAATAAAGCCCGGCTATGACTCAAGTTTTTAAATATCAGGATTTGGTGGCAGGGTGGAACGCACAGGGGAAAAGGTGATCTTTTAAACAACTCTGAATGCTTAGACTTGTAAATAAAGCAAGATGGTTCATATCAATATTCTAAATGTTATTCTGCTGAGTAAAATGGAATTTGACAAATAACCACAAGAAACAAAATTTAATAAAAAGCAGAGGCCAACACCTTCATTGAAATTGATGAGAGCTCACTCCTCCTAGAAGTTACACTGACTTGGGTGAAATTTCCCTCTGATTGTCAGTTGATACTAAAAATCTAGTCCCAAAGGAGGGAAAGTGAAAACTGTGTAATTTGGAAGAGTAAAAAAACTACAAAATGCCATTGTTATGTTTCCTTCCTTTCCACTGTTTTGCTTTCTCTTACTGATACTATCTTGCGATTTGATTGGATTACTTTAGATATTTAATATAATTTCAAAATCTTCTAGTACATTTTCCTTAGAAACTAAATTTTCAATCTGACTCCAGCAGTACAAGTCTATGAATACCTAAATCATCCGCCTTCCCCCAGCCCCATAGTATCCCTTTTGCATTCTGCTGACTAATGGACATATTGTGGATGATGACAAAAAGTTAAACATTAAAAAAAATTCATCTTTTATATAACAACCTAGGGTGAAATTCTGGCACTAGTGATATCAATTGCAAAACTCCTGCTGGCTTACACATGGCCAGCATTTTGCTGCTGCAATACACCATTTTTAGTTTTAATATCATCATCCACATGCACGATATAAGAAACAGTTGTGCCATACAAGATAAAAACTGATGGTAGAACAAAATACCTAGACATGAGGCTCATAGTATTTTCTTCGGGGAAGTAGTCATCTAATATTCAGTAACATTCTTCCCCAGAGGAAAACAAACAATCAGAAACACAATTTGGATACTAGCCAGTTAGCTACACATTAGATTACTGCTAAATCATTTATACAGCCAACTTTCTGGTTTAATTCCCATCTCATTCAATTTCTCATTTCTTTTATGACAAATTTCTTTGGAGAGTTGAATGCTGACACCCACACAAACTGACTATGAAGATCACAGCTGTCTGTGCATTGGTAAAATTCAAAATCATTTGGCTGTGCATGATGGATAAAGATGTATTGACCCAGACTACCACCCTCTTGAGAGACAAAACAATCAATATATTTAATTTTTAAATATGATGATGAAACATTCCGAGTTTTCAGATATAAAGTTATAATATACAAGTTGCAAGAAAAGAAAAAGAAAAAAAATAAGCATTTTCACCATCTCTAATACTCAATGCAAGTCTAAGTTGTTATTATTGTTAACTAGCAGTCAGCTCAATAGCACCAGTATCTTTAAAAAAGCGTAGGCATCACATCACTGACATCATTACCCGGCACACACTGGCTGCTTTGTGTGTGGCAATTCTAATGCTTGCAAGACCAGTGATGTGAAGGTCCCCATCAATATGTGAATGAAATTCTCACTGGTCTTCAACTCATCCCAGCTGTGAGAGTTCTGGGCCACACACCGAAAATCTAAGGGCAAGGTTCACAGCTGCACAACAGGTGGTCTGCACTGGCAAGACGCACAGGCTTTAAACCTTCTTTGCATACCTGAAATATTCCAGCTGCTTTGTGTTTGCTCCATTACAGCACAAAGCAGCCAGAAGTACACTGCTTTATCTGATACAAAACCATGAAATAAAAAAGAAATTTAAGATCAATGCTAAATTTCTCAAATTCATTATCAGTATCTCACTTTGTTCTCTAGTGTTCTATTTAAAGCTTAAAAAGAGCATTATCTTAAATTGGAAACAAAGCTGAGAAGCTATCTCAAGTGTATATTAAAAACACTTAAGGGAAAAAGTATTGCAAAAATGGTATCTTCTCCCTAGAATAAATGAACTCAAAGGATTCAGAGTCAAGGTTAAGTTTTTTAAGAACTAAAATGTATTAAAGTTTAAAAAATATTGAGTTAAAGTACCCATACAATCTTAACACCATGCACTTCAACAGTCAAGCTGCCTGAAATCCCAGATTAAATTAACTGACTTGTATAGAGATTGATATTTTCAATTTCTCATCTTGCAATCCTTATAAAGCATTCCAATTTTCCTTAACTTTAAAAAAACATTTCTAGACCTTCAGCAAAGTTTTACCTTCCTTAAATTTACTCCAAAACTGCTTTTCATAAACTCAGAGCTTTGTTTCAAGGATAATTAAAATATCCACATTTAAAAAATTTTTTTTTTTTTTAGTTCTCATACTCCTCAAAACTGCATAATAATTTTGACGGAAATTATCAAATAGATCATTTCTATAATGATCTAGTTCATTTCTTCTAACAGAAGATTTTGATACAGGGATTAAAAAACATTTTTCTGTCCATAAACCATCACCAGAACATATTTATAGTCAAGAATTGTAACTTAGCCTTCAATTTTATTAGTGATGCATGAGCATGACAGCACATATTTCCCTTTTTCACAGCTACACTGACCCTGCAAGCATTAATAATTGTAGATGCTTGTTTCTGTCAATAACCACGGCAGGTACAACTAGAAAACACATATCACCAACAAATATGCCGTCATTTTGAAAGAGTTACTGACACATGGCACAAGTCTAATAAGAAACAGACATTTAAAATGCGTCAGAACTTGTGGCCATATCATCAAATTCAAAATATTGAGCTTTGGGGGTTCCTTACCCTTTCTCATATTTTCTACATGTCTCCTCTCTTACAGGAAAAAAAATATATATATAAATGTGTGTATATATAAATATATTTATTATATATAATATTTAATATATATTATTATACATTATAAATACCAATATACATTATATATATATTTATAATATGCATATAAATATATATATGATGCAGGGATTCCCTCAGAAATGAAAACCTCCATGGAAGAACATGGCTCTGCACCGGAGCAAACAGGCTACAGACATACCTCAACAGTAAACCCAACAATCATAAGACGTGTCAGGAGCTTCCAGCTTCAATAAACCAGTAACAGCACGATTACTGACAAGCTTCACGTGCTGGGCTACGGCTTCTTACCAGCATCACACTCCTCCCTGACAAGATCCCCAGGGCTGGGCCTACTCCACCCTTCTTGATTCGGTAGTGACCCTGGAAGGAGGCCATGCTTCATGCTGAGGGGAGCTTCCGTACAAAGGTATGGTGACTGCAGTGCCAAGGGGACTCGGCACAAACTGCCAGGTAAGCAGAGCTCTACAGCCATTGCCACAATCCCACGTACGCCACGCTGTCCTGTCCCCTGGTCAGGGCTCAGCACCCACTTGTACAAGCTACGCTAACCCAAATTAACGCAGAAGCGACTGCTCAGTTCAGTTACTCCTATCTCTATCCACTGCAAAAGAGCATAGTGTGAGAAGCACCCTAATTTCATTAACTAACAAACACAAACCAATGCAATTAATAATTAGGCTCATATTGCTCAGCAGTGTCTTTCACTGCTGCTTGGCAGTGCTTTGAAAGAGGTGCTGGCTCACAAAATCAAGATGAACGATGGAAAGAAGGAAAATAGTACCGGGACTCATGCAGCCTGGCTTCACAGCCCAGCCTTCCAGTAGCACACAAGAAGAAAAATCTGGAAACGTATGGAATGGCGGCAGGAAGGTACATCCCACAATGTTTGCCCTGACGGCTAAGTACTTCTTTTAAGACAACAAAGTTGAAAGGACACAATGATCCCAGAGTGAAGTTGCTTAAACCAGGCTGAAGGTCTGGCACAGACATATCTTCCAGATCACTTAACAGAGAAACAAAACCAGAAATCTTTTAAAGGACAGACAAACCTGCAAGCTACCTACCTTAAATACTCCCAAACATCCACAGTAGGCATAATGTTCTAATATCTGTGAGAAAGAACTCTCTAAATAAATCAGCAGTTACCACATGAGTAACAGACTAATCATAAAAGTAGGTAAACTGCCAATATTATCTGAAATTTTGGCCTACAGGGGAACTTATAAAAATCTAGCATTTTCCCCTCACTACTTTTTTTTTTTAGCAGTGAACTAACCAATGTTTTAGAGAATAAAATCTTATTAAGATTTCTGATTCATGTTTATATTCCAGTTTCCAAAACAGACATCAAGATGCCAAATATTTTAATTAGATTCTCCTTATCATTATCTTGCAAGATGAAAAAAAAATCTCAGATTACTCTGTTAGTATTTCATTACTATTTAGATGGATGCACAGACACCCTAATTTCAATGGGAAAGCACTGAGCGCTTCTTAGGAATCAACTCAGAAACCCATTTCCTATCTATGGGCTTATTAGAAAAAGAACCACAACACAACCAAAACAGCACTCTACACCTGACTTGCACAGACTGCTCTGTAGGTCTCGCTTTCTCAAAGAGGAACTTACATTACGTTTCTTCTTTTAACAAACCAAAAATTAAATTCACCAATTACAGATTCAACCAGGTGGCTCCACCTTTGAACAGATAATATCACTTCAGATTATTTTTATATGAGCAGCAGGCCATTCAAAGGGAGAATATCCTTTCAGAGCACTGGAACCTAGTTAATAATAAAAACAATGATAGTTAATCAACACAGTAAGTTGTGCACGCTTCACTAGAAAGAACAAACAGCAGATGGTTAAGACCAATACATTAAACCCACAGAACACTCATACATGCATACATCTCTGATGTACATCTCTCCATCAAAGAAACACCTCTGACACAAAATACACATAACATACAAATTACTGAGGACATAATGGGGGATATGGAGAATGATCTGAAATTATTTATACCTGAAGTTACCTCAAAGAGTTAATATTTGCATATCCAAAAGCACCTCTAACCTCTCCTCCACATAGGAGGAGACTGACATCTCCTTTTGGATGTTATTCTTGCTACCAAACATGGGCCACTGGTGAAACAGATGCGACTGTGTACTCAGCATGAAATTATGCTTTCTTCAGACCAGGATGATGCAGATTTTTGTTAACACGTGGCGTTTGTACTCCAGTATCTGAACTGGTGACTGTGTAGTGCCACAATCAGTCATGGGAACATCTCAGTCACTCTGGACGTGAGCAGTCAGTCTGAAAGGCCACATCAAAAACAACAACAGAATAGATTTTGGTGTCCCTGACACTGCTCTCTCCCCATCATTCTGCTGCACTGAAAACATCAGAGGCACCTGAGCTCCACCCCTTTTGATATCAAAAACAGCACCACCACCAGCATGCCAGCTCATGAGGACCTCCCATTTCAGAACTGTATTCTCCCTGCATTATGACCAACACAGCCCAAGCTCACTGTGCTATAAACACACCAGTTTAACATAGCATGTGGAGAATGCTAAAGGAAACAGAATTTATGTGTCAGGAGTAATATGTGGTAGAAGAAATTCTGACATCTATGGGCCATGTGAGGGTTCTGGTATTGAGCAGAGGAGGAGATAGCCTGAAAAGACAAATCCATAATAGTTTTCTTTGTATTTTTAGCCAATGGAAGAGGTACGTGCAACCTCAAGCCAGTTTTTTTTCATATTGCTGGCAGAAATCCAGCTAAAAATAAATATTCAAGATGGAAAACACTGAATTATACAACAATAGATTTTGTACTGTCTGGCTGAAGAGCTTAAATAATGAATGTCCATTTTCTCTTTTAGTAGAGAATCTCTTCTAAATAATAAACATAATAACAATATGAAGAATAATTTTAGAAAACTGTTGTTCTTCACAGTACCCTCCAACAAGGACTCCAACCATTTCTCATTTAAACTCCCCAAAATCCAGGAGCCTTCTTTTAACAAGGCACTTTTCTACTCATGAAAGGACTGATGTACAGGGAATGCAACTTGCTCCATCTCAGTGCAGGTTGTTGACTATGTACTTCCACATTTCATTGATTCACAAGGAAGGAAAGTAAGCCGCCTTTCTGATGAAAGGTATACTCTAGTGGCTGCCAGGCACCAATCAGGAAACATAGGGAAAGATGTAATCCAGGAAAACACAGTTAATGGGAAGAGAACTGAAGGTTCTACCTTTAGATGAACTACATGCACAGTCTTTAGTCTTCTGCTCACAATTCCCAGTATTATTATCACCCAGTTAATGACCCTGAAGCTTGTCCACTACAAATATAAACTGCACAAAATAGCAATTAAAGAGAATTCACAAATATTTCATTTACAGCAGTTCTTCCACCTATAGTACAGTAACAACTCAGGAACTCATGCCACATTCTTTATCCAAGGGAAAGGCTTCATCTACCCAATAATTGAGACTGGTCAGCATCACTTCAGTCCCTGGAAAAATTATGGAGCAAATCCTGTTAGAAGCCACTTCCAAACACATCCAGGACAAGAAACTGAATGGGAACGGCAAAAGGGGTTTACCAAGGGAACATGATGCCTGACCAACATCACTGCTTTCAATAAAAATCAACTAAAGTGCTTTGGACACACAGGGGGGAGCACGGATGTTGTGTACCTTGACTTCAGTGAGAACTTTCACACATTCTGCCATAGCTTCCTTATCACCAGAGATGTGAGATATGGTTTGTATATGTAGATAATGCAGAAGAAAATTTGGCTGCGACTACCAGTATCAAAGTATAGCAGTGATCAGTGGTGCAAAGTGCAGGCAGCCAGTAATTAGCGGCATCCCTCAGAGACCACAGCTGAGACCATTATCACTCCATGTCTTCATTAGCAACCTGGATGACAAAACAGAGTGCACCTTCAGCAAGCTTGCTGATGACACCAAGCTGGGGGAGCAGGCAATACACTGAAGGGAAGGGTTGCTATTCAGAGGGACCTTAAGGTGGCAGGTCCAGAGAAGTGATCCTCTCCCTCTGTTTGGTACTTGTGAGACTGCAGCTGCAGTGTTGTGTCCAGCTGTGGGCTCTGCCTTCACAAGAAAACCACTGACATACTGGAGCAAGTCCAGCAGAGAATCACTAAGTCAGGGATAGAGCACATGACATACAAAGAGAAGCTGAGAAAATTGGGTTTGTTCAGGCTTCTGTAAATAAGGTTCACAGGAGCCTTATTGCTGCCTAAAACTACCTGAGCAGAGGATACACAGATAGAGCTAGCGTATAGCAATACGACAACAGGTAACAGACAGGTTGGAACGTGAAATTTCAGTTCACTATTAGTATTTGGAGGACTTTGTTGTTGCTGTTGTTTACCATAAGGCTGGTCAAATACCAGAACAGGTGCCCAGAAAAGTTGTGAGATGTCCATCCTTGCAGCTGCTCAAGACTCAGCTGGACAAGGCCCTCAGCAACGTGACCTAATTAGACCAGCTATGAGCAGGACACTGGCCTACCTCATCTCTGGAAGACCCTTCCAACTTGAATTATTTTACAATTTAAAATATTCTATTGATATACCATTCTTCCATGGTCTAGCCTTACTATTTCACAGTATCATTCAGCATGAATAATTCCATGCAAAGAAACACTCAGCAAACTCCTCTAAAAAAAAAAAAAAAAAAAATTCTCCTAACTCCTTGCACCAGTGCTCATCATACCCTCATCACTACTTCTAACACCACCACTGCCACTACTGGGGACACTACCAGAATTGCTCAAGGGGCTATGACAGACTACTCGATTATATTTGAACTGCAGTCAAAGTTTGCTATGATACAACACAAATACCTACTATCTAAACTAGTAATATTAGGCCATTTTTTAAAACATCTTAGCCTCCATGCTGTCTTGTGGTAATGAATTTTGCAAGCCATGTGTACACTGTGTGAATGCATTTCCTGCTTGGTGGGAGTTTTGTTGCCTTTCACTTCCAGAGACTCTTTATCCTCTCAGTAAAAAAGAGCAGGACTGAAAGAAACAAGGATAGTCGCAGAAATACGAGAAGATGGGTTACATAGCTAGCAAAGAGACTGAAGGATATTCAACAAATGAAGGGTGAAGCAAGGCTACAACAGCTTGTGATCCTTTAAGAAACTATGATAATAAGTATCACAAGAAACACGTAGCCCAGCTGGGTTCCTTGTGATAGAAGGTGGTTTCCTCTATGACAAGAGAAACTCTCTGCTGATTTTCACACACTCGCATTCAGAAGATCAGGAGAATACACAGAACTATGTATTTGCAAATGAATCAGAAGGAATGAGGTAATTTAATCTTTAGGCAAGAGTGCTGTTACTGTAATGCAGGTACTGACTTGTAAATGGCATGGAGAAAAGAAGAACCTGAACATTTGACGTAAGGGGATCTTTGGTTTAGCTGCAGGCAATAAAAACATACATGTACTGTTTTGTATATTGTTGCTTCCAGAAACTTTTGTCTCATTCCTTCCACACAAGAGAAAACATTTCTCTAACTGGGTGGTAACACATTGTCCCATGTTATATGTATATATATATTTTTTAAAGCATGTATCTGCACGGTGAAGAAAAAGATGCACTTAGTTATGTTACTTTAAGTAACTTCTGCATTTTTCTTGTCATTTGTGGCCACGTAAGTTAATTAATATTGAACACTGACATTTTTAAACAAGCATCATAACTCAGGCAGGTTTTATTTCTTTGCAATCTCACTTCACAAGAATACTACATGAAGTGATCCAGAACACAATGTTGCTTCATGATTCTCTGAGGTATATTCTGACCATCATCAATGCCCTTGATATCCCTTCAGCAAAATCTCATAGCACTCATGTCTACCTGCACTGCTGATGTTTAATGCCTATAATTCAAAGATATCCCAGAAGAAAAATAGAGGAGCAATTACAATTTCCCTAATTAGAGTTGATTACAAGACAGCCTAACAGCCTTTCCCCTAAGTTTGACATGCTATAAGGGGCAGATATGTATCACTTGATGGAAGTAGATGTTCCATGCTGCTTTGAAGCTGCTGTGGGTTAAATGGGAAACGAAATGAAAATCAGCAGTGCAGAAGGCTAATATACCACACAGTTAATCCTCTTGAGTCAACAAGCTTCTTGGTCTCATGACTCTATTATCCGACGTAATTGGTTTTAATAATACAGAATATAAAGTAACAGCGGGGAATATTTGGTTCTGTATAAGAACTTGTATAGAAACATGTTAAGATCTATAATGATCCAGTAAGGATCAATAGAAAAATATTACAGGTACTCTTACTCATATCAGTGACAGAGGGAGACCTGTATAATTATTGGGATAAAACTTGTAGAGAAAACATTTTAAAGAGTGACAGATTTCTGTAGGTAGTTTCTGCCACAAAATCTTATTTGAACTCTCATATTTAAGCACCTGCTTTCATTCCTAAGACAAAGCTTAACAAGAGTGGGGTTACGCTCTGAACATAGCTCTTCTAGAAGCAGGGTCTCCAAAGGACACTTGTCTCAATTCAAATGATTGTATCTTGATCCAGCAGTTTTACAGTCCAAATTTGCTTTAAAACAGGTGTTCATCACCTGAAGTTGCCTTGAAGCATTTTCTAATCATCTGCTCAAAAAGAGCTTTAATTCTTAGGATGTAACGCTCAATTCCATTAAATGAATGTACAGCCTTCTTTGCTATTTTCTAGAAAGTAATTTTTTTTTGCCATTTTTTAAATCAACAGTTAGAGGCCTTCAAGGGAGGGAGGAAACTGCCAGTAACACCAAACCTAGAATACCTTGTCCCAAAATCTGTAGCCTTGCCTGCCTTGTCAACTGGTCAGCATTAACCAGGTTCCATATGCTCAGCAACACCACAAAGCTTTTTGTCACACATACAGACAACACTTGGAGCTAGCTGATTTAATTCATCGGTGGATTTATATTTAGAACAGGAGATGCAAACTCAGAATCCACTTTCTAAACAGTGACCGAGTGGGGAGGAGTGGAACAAACCACAGAGGCAAACCACTGCCAGTTACTGCTCTGTCTACTCTCTTTTTACATATATAGTATATATGCACATATAAAATATGTAAAATATATACGATGTGTATATCTATCTATGTAAATACAGAGAGAGAGAGCACGCATTGCCCTCTACTGGCCAGGGCCTAGTATGCAGGGGTCCTCTTCCAACACATGGCTCATAAGTGAACTTTAATGAATGCTTGACAGGACCATACCAGTATGTGATACCAATTCCTGTTACTCACCAATACAGTATGAGGCATCTCCTTCAATTCAGTAAACACCAAGGCTTTTTCCAAATCCAGTTTTAAGGCTTGGCATTTCCCTGCTTCCATTCCTCCTGCTTGGTGATACGTGTAGCAGGACAATGGAAAATCATACAAACCATGCATGCAAGTGGCTTACAGGTTAGCCTATTTCTATCTACATACCCACAGGCAAAGATTTTACCTTTTTATGTTACATTCATAAGCGCTCATTTTTGCCCTCACAGTTAACCATTTTAATCAAATACCAGGCCGCTGGGAGGTGGCAGAAGAAGAGGAAGACAAGAAGGAAAACAGGACTACAGAGAGGCACAGACAATTACTTTCAGGCCACTTTGTTTGCAATGCTTTCCCTCTACTCTTAGTGAGTACAGCCATTTTATGTTTCAACATGAATATGAACTAAAAAGCATCAAAGACAGAAGAGATCAATTAAGGGTGAAAGATGTTGATTCTTAACATTTCCCTTCCGCCTTGTATGTTTGAAAAAAAACATAAGGACTAAAAATGCCCACATACTTTAGATAGAAAAAAAAAGATTCAGAATATTCTTGAATTTTGGAAGCAGTACAGTAAGTTCAACTGTAAGCTCCTTAAAGGATCTGCACGTTATCTTAATAGTCTGTAGATCATCTTCCTGACAGTGAGCAGCCATAATGTACTATTCATAAGTACTAACATATGGACATAAACTAAAAGTAGACTGGGGTTCTTGGAAGTGGGGGGAGAAGGATGATTTCTTCATTTTTTTAATATACTCACCTAAGGCCCAGTATGACACAGCTTCCAAAGGTGAACTGCTGCAGATAGCATGGATATACATGAGGTGAATCATTAGCTCAGCCAAGCACCACCAAAAGAAAATACGAATTACGCCCACGATTAAGATGCCAAGATTGGTCTTCAAACTGAAGGCTTCTTGTTTCCTCATCTAAATGAAGAAATCCAAAGAGGTTATATGACACATAACTGACTGGTTTACACAAAGACTCATCTTAAGAACCCCTTCCCTTTTTTTAATTAAAGATTTCAGTTACTATTCATTACTATTAAGGGGGGCATTTGACCACGCCATTCAAGAATTCCTGACATACTTTTTTGATGGAGTCTGGTTTCTCCTTTCTCAAACTCACCAAGTAGAAATCAGCAAGTAGAAAACTGAGTGGTAAGCAAAGCCAAACAAGTTTCCAGCCAATACCTCAAGACTAGCTGCAGTATTTACAGGTGTTAATTCCATTCCCATGCTGCGAGATCTTCCCTTCCTCCAGATGACATTTCCATTCTCTCTGCATTGCAAAACTACCTGTGCAGCTGAACCATGTGCGAACGCAACGGTATCTGCTGGTGTGGTGCAATGTCCACACCAGGCACCCTAATGTAGGGGGATCCAGACTATTCTTGCTCCATACTTCTCAGGTGCCAAAGGGTCTCTGGACTGCTTATATATTACATGCTGCCCAGTGCTTTAAATGTATGGTCTTTGCATCTGCTTCCATTCTGCATTTATTCCAAATGGACCCTTCAAATGGTCTGATCCCACAGGCATCTCTCTGAACGTACAATGATGCAAAAGATGTCGCTCTCTCATCCCTGCACTGTCACTTCAGAGGTTACATCCCAGTCACCAGCTGCTGCCAAACAAATACAGTGCCAGGAGGCCTAAGAGCCATTAGCCAGAATGTCATCACTTTCAGGATGGCCTGAGGAAGGGCTGCCTTGGTAACAGCCACTTTATTTCTGGAAGGTTGTCAAACTTGAGAGGAATTTATTAAAAGCTGACTCTGACCATATGAACAAGTTCCTAAGTGTCTAATACAGCAAAAAGTATCTACCCAGAAATATGCATACAATTATTTGCAGTTGCAAGTATGGAGCATACAGCAATAAACACACGAAGCACAGGACAACAAATACTGTTCTTTACTTTCTTTTTTTCTGCATGTCTTCTAATGGCACTCATTATTCTGAGGACTGTTCACACAGAGGCACATAACATGGAAAGAAAGGGCCATACAGGAGCAAAACAAAAGGCTTGGAAGAAGGTATAAATTACTTACAAAAAGCAGAAATAGGGTAACCTGCCCACCTGTCTGGACAAAAGAATTACAAGAAAACACGGAGCTTTCGCAGACAAATCTTATCATGTAATTGTTGAATTATTTTTCCTTGCAAGTTTTGTGAAAATTCCCCAACGTCATGAGAATTACTCCAAGAATATGAACAGAAAGCTGGTATCCTCAACTCATTCCTGCTATGTTGTTAAATTTTCAGACAAAGCCCTTCCCCTTCAGGTTCTTGTAAAAATCTGCTAGAACTAAAATATCTTGAATTGACAATGTTATTCCATTTCCAGAAGAATGCAATCATCAGTAACACATCTCATGCAGGAGAAAGCCCTGTCCTTCCTTCCACAGGCATGCACAAACATCACGGCACGCAGATGCTTTGGGAGCTCAAACAAAAAGAAGCAACACCACCTCCTACAGAGTATTAGCAGACTACTTGTTCAAACTGTCCAGGCAAACTACAGAGCAGGCAGGTCCAATCCCAATGACCAACCATGAAAGTACACTGCACCCAACAAATGTTTTAGTCCTGAGGATACATTAATCATTCTCAAGTCCTACAGAACAAATCTGTTGTAGAAACAGCCAAGTGCTATTAACCTTAACAGAATCCAGAAGAGATATTCATTTCTTAATTCCTGTACTTCATCTGCAGATAATGAAAAGAAGTTTAAAGATACCACAGCTGTAAAAGAGAATAAGATTTTCCAAGCAGCAATCCTACCAAATACAGAAAAAATAACTGGTTGAACAAAAATATCAAAAAACTTCTGTCAACTGCATTGGATTGATTACCTGTGAACAGTTCTTCATTATTCTCCTGTAGCATCGCCAAGGTCAGTGAGACCTATGTGACGTGCTGAGCAAATGCCAGTTAAGTGCAAGTTAAAAATCAGATAAGACAAGGGTTGCAGTTGACAGGTTTCTCAGGATGCCCCAGAAGATTCTTACACTGCGAACTATAGTAAACAAATTGGTATACTATTACTTTACCTTCTTTCTGCAGAAAAAAAGAATATGATGAAATAACAGAAAGATAGGATTGCCTCAAAATAGCTTTTTTTTGTTTTTGTTTGTTTGTTTTTACATCTGTCATTGCATGTATGCCAAGTTTCATTCTTCAGTCTTTAACTAGACACCAAAAATGCACATACATCAGCAACCTACCCATCTGCATGGACAAAAAAACCCTCATAATCCCAATCACCTTAATAGCACAATACACCTTACATGCAGTTAGCTCTGTTCACTTAAAAATGAAGAAGCATATTAATTTCACAGTTAAATTTGTACTAACTAGATGACATTTTGAAGAGTACCATTTTACCACAGGTATTTCCACAACGCACCTTCAAATCCATGACTAGAACTACTACGTTCTGCTTCTACCCAGAAATTAAATAAGGCCATTGGTGAAATACCACAGCTTCTCATTTCTGCCTAGCAATGGACGCAAATTACCAGCATTATTAACCTCTTTCATTCATACAAGTTTTTCTGCTTCCATTTTCAATACCTCTGCTTTCCAGCACGCTGAGCAGGAACCCTCTTCTCAGTCTCAACTTCAGTTAAGCGCTTCTGCAGTTCTCAATCTCCTTTTCTGACAGCAGCAAACATACTTCTTGTATTGTGCACTTTGAACAAACTGCTGAGAACTGCTAACTTCAAAACCTTTCTCTAACCTCAGCTGTCAAGGTGATGACATGACTCTTCTCTGGTAAGAACTCTGAAAATGCATTTCAGCATTTTCAACCAAGAAACAAGTTATGGTTGTTCAATATGTTTTACCTTCTTTATGGCTTTAACAGAACGGGTCTGTGCAGATTTAAATGACAACACAACGCAAATATAGGCATCCCATTCTCCATGTTTGTTTTTCCCCTCACACTGCCTCAAACCAAGAATACAGATGGGCTTTGCACAGGTCTTTACTGAGCCATATCAGACAAGCTAAATTTCATTTCAAGACTCTATGCACAATTCTTCCACCCAGCTATCTCCAAGCTGCCCTCTACTCAAGAGTCTGGTACATGTGTTCTGAAACATTCCTTGAGAAAAATCATTTCTTTCTGGCTAGCAGTACAGGAATATAGGTGGAATTTAACACAATTTAGAAGCTATAAAGCAGCAAAACAGTAAAGAAAACTTCCTCAGTATCCATATAAGTCAGTCTAGCAGAACAATCCTACTCATTTGACAGTTTTTAATCCCTATTTCCCCCAGTTAAAGTCTTTTCCTGAAAAGGGCATTAAAGATGCACAAATGATTGGCTTGTTCTTAGCGAAGCCTGGAAGATTGCTTATTACACGCTTCTGTCAGTCTTGCAGATGCTTTTGCTTATCTGACTCATCTCCCTTAATGACATCTCACTGGCAGTAAGCACTTGAAGAAACCAACTTTTCTTCAAAGTGGTGAAAGACTGCCCTTTGACTCCGACCCTTTAATTTGTAGAACAATTCTGCCAGTCACAGCTCAGAGAGTATCTCAGCACCTCTGGTTCTCATTTGACAGCATCCAGTCTCCAGATTCATTTAAGAACTCATGCTGAGATATCCAAACACACAGAGAGGATTTGGACACCTGCCTACTATTAAATGTAACGGAAAATAAGTATGCAAATGCATTAGTCAGCTTCAGAACTTTAGTGTCTATTTAGGGACCTACCTTGCCTCTCCTGTTTCACTTGTATGATTCACAAAAGCTTAAAGGCTTTTAGTAAAGGAATCAGATGTTCCTCATTGCAGCAGAAGGCGAGCGGAGCCAATCCTTCCAGGCTGACTCAGCTACAAGGACACCTTTTTCGTAGCTCTCCCAAAAGCGCAGGCACATTGTGAAAGTTCCCAACACTCCTCTGGTCATGGATTGTGCTGAATTGCCACTCAGTCTCACTGAACTGCTTTGGACTCAGCCAGTACACCAGTAGCTCTGCGGTGCCTTAATATCCCATGTGCTGTAGCAGTAACAAAAGCTATGTGATCACTTGCCTTCACCCAAATTTCAGAGCTACCATGTGCTTCCCAACTGCACCTCTATATTATCTGCATATTAAGCAACCAACACAAGACCTCACTGATATCCTAGTGTTTCTTCACTGACAGAAAACAGCAACATCAATGAACTGGGATTAATCCAACTTTTCTAAAATGCTATCTATCAGGTATGTCTGACACAGTGCAAAGGGAAGCTGCACAAGAGAATCTTTTTTGGTGTTAAAATTATACACCAGCTGCTCATGATAACTAGGGTAAAACTGTAAGATTTGCCATATTTCAAAAAGGCAAATAATTTTTTTAAGAAAAAAATCTGTGTTGTCAGAGGAGTTCCCACACCATGCACACAACAAAAAAAATGCAAGAACGACAATTTGTGTCAAGCTTGGGAAACAGTACTGTGGTATAAATTTTATGATTGAGTTAAAAATCTGACCAAAATCACCAACCTAAATGACAGGAATTCACTAGTCACAAAAGCATGAGACAAACCATTTATTTAGGTTTCCCATCAACCTAGATAAACTGTGACTTCAGATAAGAAAGAAAAGTCCCGCAGACTTTTCCTACAACAGCCAGTCCAGGACAACAGAATTCAGCCTTACATTTTCCAAAGCTATTGAATACAAATGAGTATTGGACCTGCCACTTGTGCCCACTGGAATCTTGGTTCTCACTTTCATAAACCCAAGTCTCTATTCATTACAGTTTCAGCAGAAACTTTCCAAAAATAAACAGAAGCAATGCATAGACACCTATATACAAACCATAAAACTGCTGTTTCAGTTTAAACTATCCACTCATCCACTTTACCCAAATGTTAGCTATAAACATCATTGATGGTTATTTCATTTCTTACTTAAGTATGCAAGAAAACAAGAAAAGCAAAGTGTCAGACAAAAAAAAAATCCTAAACGTAGAAGAATTTTAGTTTCTAAACTGGTAGGGAGGGGAGGGCTGGGTTTGTCTTCAAGCTGACATGCAAGACACTATCAAATTCCTAATGATAGCCTCCAAACCATCCAGTCTCCATGTTCCCATAATATTAGTTGATATTATCAAAATTATGAGGAAGATTGTTTTAGACAGCCAAACAATCCTAATTCTCTAGAGACTATGTAGAAATTGAAGTCATTTAAATAACTAGAAAGAAAAGTAGTATAGAATCAGTTATAGATACACTTTTATGGAAGATGCTACACGCATGAGAACACCTTTTCTGTAGTTTTTTTTTCAAAGTACCTAGTTGATGGAAAAATATTTATTTCAGAAGGAAACAGAGATTAGAGTCTAATAGAGAAGACCTCTGACAGCCTTCAGTAACTATTTTGTTGTTTCTTTCTACCTTCTCTCTAACCCCGGAGTCTAATCAACCTCTCTCTGCCCAGTCACTGCATAGAAAGGCTTATTTTGACATTTTTTCATCAACCAGCCAACCATACTCTCAATGTTAATTACCAGCCTTATACAAATTCACTATTATTCCATGGTTGGTATATAAACATGAATACCTAAGATTTGTTTCCATGCACAGCCTTCCCTTTTGCATGCAGCGTACTTCAACACTTGCCAAGAAAGGGACAAATATACTATTAGTTAGATCCCCATTTTCTTCAATATTTCTTAGTCACATTTGACTCAGTCACAGATGCACTGGAAGACTGTAACCATATGGTCTTAAAAATACTGTTACCTGCTTACTAAATTCATCAAAGTTTATAAGTGGTCCGTTGTGGAACATGGGATAGTAAAACACATATGCCAGCATCCACAGGAACGAATGTGATGATTTCTGGGCAGGTCCATGCCAGCAGTATTCCAGGCTGAAACTTGTGTAGAAGAGGCAACGAACAGACACCGTGAAGAGAAGCAGATAATACTCATTTTCAGTGTCATACCACTTCCTCTGTAAGACAAAACAAAGTCAGATCAAAATGGTCCAATGCTGTGTTTTAAAAATTGCAAGACGATGATATCAATCAAGACCCTGACTTTTCATGTCACCAGCAGCAGAAAGCAACTAAAGCTAACGTAGGCCAGAGTGAATGTCTGAAGTGAACATCACTAACATCTGAAGAGCGAGCCCTGGCTGCTGACAGAGCTGCTGGAGGCAGAAAATGATTACAGCGTAATTCTAAACTGCAGTATGTTTTGAAAAACTATGAAATTAGGAGAGCTTTTCTTACAGGAATTCCATTTTTTTTTTTCTCGGGTTTTGTCCAGCAATATAGTATCCAAAATAGCTGGCAATCGTATTGACAACTAAGGAGCTACTAGGACTGAAGCCAAGGCTGCAATTCAGATCTGAAGAGAATCAGGCACTCACTAGGAAGCCCAACGCTGGAAAGATTTTTCTGACCCTTTGTCATGTTTATGATATTCCCTGTCACACACTTTCAACAATATACATACACACACACACATATATTGATACGTACCTATCAATTATCACAAAAAGCTCAAAAACACCAGCAGATTTGTCTGCTTAAATCTGTATTGCAGTGGGCTTGAGAAGCCCTTTCATCTCTCACTGAGACAGAAATCTGTCTATACCACGTGAAAAGACCCTACCAGCTCATCTCCCCTCCCCCTCAAAATTGGAACAAGCCTTATAATGTATTGCTAGTTTTTTTCCTCTTAGTCCAAATAAAAGCAACAAAGATATTTCCTCACAACTAAGCAGCAGTTTCTCTAAAATCTGTATTGCCCAGCCAAAAGCACTACTGAAACAGCAAAACTGAGTTTGCACCAAACAGTTGTGGGCAAGCAACTCATTTGGTATAAACCAAAATGTCAGAGAAACAGTCTTCATTTCCATGTAGAAGCCTGCAGCCACTCCTGGATATGAACCCCAAAATCTGGTATGATTATACCTCTAACATAGGAGAAATATGTTTACTAGAGCACTAGCAAGGTATCTATCATACTCCGTCTCCACGGAATAACAATTCCACATTAAGGCACATAATTTCACCTCAGCGCGCTGATCAGCATGATTGAGAGGAATGTCCACAACTACCCATAAATTACAATTAAGTGTGGTGAGGCCAAACCACATTTCAAGAAGCATTAAAATCCTGATCTCAAATCCAAACCCCAACGCTGGGGCGAGGCGGTTTTTTCAGATTCAAATCCTAATAAGCAGACCAACAGGAAGACAAAAAAAATATCTGTGGGTTTTCCAAATGATTAATTGGGTGGATGTTATGTACAGTGCTACTCTCAAGGAATAGAATAGAGAAGGATTCGTTGGTGTTGCAGTCTCAAAGGCACCTGAGAAATTTAAAGAAGTTTGACACAAAAGAAATTAACGGGACACAAGTTCATCAACAGCAAAATGGAGCAGATCCCACCACAGTAGTTAGCAATAGCACGAACAAAAATTTGTCTTTCACAATAAGGGCACGGATCTGAGTAACAGCAACAAAAAGCAAGTGGAAAAACTGTAAGTATTGGGAAGACTTTCAGTAATAGCCTTCAGCATTTGGAAAGGGAAAAGGAAGGGAAACACCTTATTTGAGTCACAGCAATGCTTCCATTTATTCTCTGAGATTTTACTCCAAACCACAAAACAGGCAAAAGAGAACAAGCACATAGCCAGCAACAAAACAATTCATAAAAGGGGAAAAGTAACAACATGCGGGTCACTCAGCAACATTCTTCAAAGGAGGGTGAAAGAGAAGACAATTTAAAATGCATGCACAGTATAGTGCCCATATTGTCAAGTGAAATTTTGGTCTGCTGCTATGAATCTAGAATTCTGATTTATTCCTTATGTCAAGATGACAAATTTATATCAAAAGCACATGGCTTAATAAAAGAACCGGGATGCAATTCTGTATTGCTCACACAATCTTCAGTATCCTTTGGAGGCCAGTCCTTCCAAAGTCATATATCCATTCCCTTAGAATAAGTACAAATAATTTAAAATTTAGAAAATATGATATTTCATCGAGATGCAAGTTACCAACAAGTTTGAACTGGCTTTTGAGTAACGCCACAGCTGCAGACGTTGCTTTTAAGGAATGCAAGTGGTGGCCTCTGCTATCCAAGATGCAGCCTAACATCCAAAATAATGAACAGAACCTTTCCAAAAACTATATCAACAAACAGGGATGTTGCCAATTTCCAGGCAGTAGATGGAGATGTTCACAGTAGATACAAAAGCTACCCCAAATAAACAATATAGGCTTGTTTATCAGCTTTCCTAGAAGTATCCTTACAGCTACAACCATGTGGATACCAGTAGTGTGTAGCATGGATTGCCAGCTCTATAAACAGTGGGGGAAAAAAAGTTCCACATCACTTTCTAATAATATCTACAGGCTATTAATGAAAGAACACATTTGCCCCAGATCCTACCTCCAGTTTCCACTATATACTTAAATAACTGAGGATAATCTCATGTGCTGGGTCTGATAAAATAAAAATAAAAATAAAATAAAAATAAAAAATAAAAAATAAAAATATAAAAAAATAAAAATATAAAAAAATAAAAAAATAAAAAATAAAAAAATAAAAAGCTGGAGAACAAATAAGGAGAAGTGCTGTTATTAAGNAATACTTTGGCAACAACACTCAGAAAAAGAAAGACCAAGATAGGAAGAGGGAAGTGTAAACCTGTCTTCCATTTTTTTCTCAGTTACCCTGTATTTAATATTTGATACATGAACAGACCCTTATTTTCTGAACATAAGTTAGAAGCCACTGAGAGTGTGCAAACGTGCCTCGCTGGCAGTGAAGGAAAACAAGACCCAGGAGTCAGACCACTGACATGGAACAAGTGCCTCGTCAGCACTAACCTGACGCAATCACAGAATGGCTGAGGTTGGAAGGGACCTCTGGAGATCATCTGGTCCAACCCCCTGCCAAGCAGGGTCACCTACAGCACGTTGCACAGGATCGCATCCAGATGGGTTTTGAATATCTCTGGAGAAGGAGACACACGTTGCATCCTGTTGCAAAATGCCATGACAGACCTTTTTCAGGATTATTGGGATCCATTTTTATCCACAATCTTTTGCATACTGCTCTCCTAACTGTGAAGGTAATGAATGTATGCTGCATCTAAGGAACCGGATCCATACCCTTATCATTATATATTTACCACAGAAATGTCAAGCACATAGAAATCAAAAGTCTACTCCAGAATTAACATCAAAACTGAACATTTCTGAAGATCAAGGCACCACAGAGGTTTTTTTGGTTTTGTTTTCAGAAGAAAAACCACCAAAAATTCAGTTAAGGTCTTTGATATATTCACACATTTTCAATTAACCAAATTTATAGGAATTAGAGCAAGGCTCACGTTTTGTTTTCATTTCCAGTTGCCAACCTCACAGCAAGGTGCTAGTGTATGTTTGTGCTCTGAAAATGTATTCACAGGCATGGCTACAACATCCCAATTCCCATTTCTGAGAACCTCTCTTCATCTAGGTGTGTACTGCAGAGTTTACGTGCTGTATAATTTAGAATGTGCTTTTTTCATATCACAGGCCACAATTCTATACCTGATCACAGGCAAAAGTCCGTCAAGCTACCAACATTACATTATCACAATGACTGGATGCTTTTCTCAGGCAATACACAATATCAGACCTCTCTGGCATCCTCTTGAGGTACATTTCCTCTTAAACACTAGAGTCAAGTTTTACTGAAAACTTTCACCACACATAGAGTGTTAGCTCTAATGGACTGCATTTACACTGAACATCAAACATTGTTTTATACGGCTTTAGAAAGTTCTCCCAAGTCTTCCTGGGGCCTATCAGCTTCATCTTTAGTATTTGCTGGCCATTAGGCACCAATTCCTCCACTGTGCTTCCCAAACAGTAGGACATACATTATAAAAAAGCTATTTTAGCTTCTCTTTGCTGGTCAGAGAAAGGCGGATGGCACAAGAATGGCACTCCTGTACGGGAGCAGCAGAATGAACAGCTCTGATCAGGACTGGTGAGTCTGCTCCCACACACGCTGATTTCAGAGTGGCAATTCCTATTCATCCAACCGCACATGGCTCCACAGTCAGGATAAAGACAGGAAATTGGCAGGGGGGTAAGAGGGAGCAAAAGTAAGGAAAAAACAATTCCTGTAGGACAGAAGAGGTGGCAAAGGAAAACAGGAAGCCAAGAATAGTAAATAAGAGTGGAGATCAATAAATGGAACAGAAGATAAAGTCGACAGTATGCTGGTGGATCTCTCGTTAAGGTCTGAACACTCCCTTACATAGTAAGAGACTGTCACGTTATCCAACAGAGTCCCTCTGTTCGTTTGGCATAATTCAGAGTAAGAATGCAGCCAGGTCTCAGGTATAGAAGAGGAGCTCTGCTGTGGAGCCGTCTGACCAGGTACAACCCCAGCAGGCTGGGCCTTATCTAGAGTAGTCGCTTGGAACCACCTTCTGTCCCTGCTCATCTCTTCAATCCCCAAGACAAAAGGAAACAGAACAGCCCAAGGCTTTTATCCTTACAGAGGTGACAGTCCTCTCTCAGAAAACCCCACAGATGTTTCTCAAGTATGAAACCACCACCAATTTCACTTCACTCATTTGCTGCTTGAGAGCCCTGCAGGATCTGCAGCATCAATACAGAACAAAGAAAAAGGCAGGAACAAACGCAAGAGCTACAGACAGTAGCTTCAAATAAATATAGCCAAAGCTTTAGAAGAAACCTGTAAGCAGGCTAGCATGTACAGTACACTGCATTTAACCTAATTGTGTCAGCTGTTACCTACAAGACCACCAAAGAGGAATAACCATGACTTCAGTCACACACACCTTCACCAGTCAGGTTATGAACTATTGTAGCAAGCTAGCTTTCACTTTATGCCCTGAAAAACACCCAAATCCATACTACAGACAGCCCACTAGAGTGAGGGCTTGCCAAGCTTATGAGCAGATCCACATTTCTAGCTGTAGAAGCTCTCGCATGATCCTCTGCAGCTATACTTCCTGGAGGTTTTCAAGCCAACCTCTGCTTAGACCAACTGAAGGGATAGTAGTTGCTCAAAAAGATGGCAACCGTAACAACAAATAACACCGTAACTAATTTGATGCTTAATTCGTACTTCTAAAATTACCTTGGCTTCTTCCACAGCTGGTATGCGTAAAGTGGACAACAGGACAAGCGAGCACAGCCACGTCAAAAGCGATATCTGAAACTGAGCCACAGCAAACGAAATAGCTGCATATAACAAAATGACTGCAAAGCCCTTGATTCCTAGTAAAAACCAGCAGGCAGCCATTCCGTACACCATCAAGCACCACGGTTTATACTGTTAGAAAAAAAGAAAAACAATGAACAATTTTTAAGCTTTATTTCTAAAGCAAAAATATAACTGTACTGTCCTATACATAGTAGAGTGCCAGGCCTACGCGCCAGGCCTTCCATTCCCATAGCTAATTAAAACACACAGAAATTCACTGATGTGAAATAAATCCATACATACCTTCTGCACGAAGAGCCTGCACATTTGTGATACCAGCAGATGACCAGCCAGAAGCCACAGTATACGTTCCCTTCCCCATTCAATCCAGTAGCTCCACTCAAAATCCAGGGGATCCTGGGCATCAAGGGAATTGGTAAATAGACCTAACCACAAAACCATATTCTTAAAGGACAATGAAACATCTCAGTAACATACAAGGTCCATTATCCAACACCACAGAACTCAACAACTGAGGAATATTTTGTTTCAGCAATCCAGTCTGATTATTTACAGTGGTGAGTTCCACCAACTCTGTTTTGACTTCAAATGGCCTAAAATCCACAGAAAGAAGCAGAAGAGCAGAGGGTCACCACCAGCACAGAACAAGAAGCGCACTAAACAGAGCTGACACCTGCCCCACCTGCACACAAAGCTGACACCAGCAGGAGCCTGCAGGGGACACAGGTACAGAACAGCATGAAAACACTGCCACTGACAACTACAAAGGGTGCAGATGGCTCATGCCCTGGGTCCATTTCAAAGCACACAAGCTCCTATGCACTCCCATAACAGGGCGCTACATATCCCTCTTCTTTCTGCAGGACTGGCACTGGACAAATTAATCCAAGTTTCCTTATGCTGCTGCAGGCTCATTAGCAGATTATCAGGAGCTCAACTGGGTGCTGGGCACCTTCAGTATTTGCCTGAACACTTTTGCTGAAACCTATTAAAAACAACAAAACCAAGACACGCTCTAAGCAGGATGCAAGCACATGGCCCACACGCTCCTCACAGCTGCTTTTAAGATGGCCTGATTTCACAGAAAGGTAGACAAGGCAAAGCAGCTGCCAAGCAAAACCAAGTAGGATGAGTGCCAAGGAAACCCTGCCTGGGTACAAGTGTTGGCAGATCACATGCAACTATAGCGATTCACCAGGCTATCCAACCTGGATAGCATGAAGGAATATGGAGTAACCAACCACTATTTCTATACCCAGAAGTAAGAGAGCGTAATAGATGCACTGTCAGGTGAGAAAAGGTGAAAGAGAAACAAAGCCCTGACTTCCATGCCTGTGTACCTGGACTTTTCTGAGGGACAAAGGGAGCAATTCTGCACTGGCTTGGAAAACTTACAGTTTGGAAGAAATGACACCTTGCTCTAAAAGACGTTTCACTCACTGTTTCAATAAAGCCTAGCTGTGACCAGGTGAAGCCAGGTCAGCTTGAAACTCCTGTTACATGCAAATGTCATTCTAAATTAGATAAAAGGGATCAGCTCACAGCCCCCATTTCCCTGCTAAAAGTTAGGACTCACAAAAACACAAAGATATCTGCATGACTAGGCCTACAATCAGCATCTCATACACTTCCGATCTCCAGATTATTTTATGCCTTTCTTGAAAGCACATGTAAAGGGGCCCATACCAATGGTGATGGTTGGCCTAACCTATAGGTCAACTCCTATATAGTTAGGCCAACTCCTATATAGTCTATAGGAGTCTGGCTATAGAGAGAGAGAAATGTGTCAACAAAGCAGGAACAACATTAAAACGCTTAGAAGTGAAGTTTCCTTACAAGGTACCATCACAGGAAAGGAGAAGAGCCCAATATGGAGCACAGTAAATTGTTCCATGATCTCTGCCTCTCAGCAAAACAATGCTCAACACACCAGCTTACTGCAGGAGGACTTTAAGGAACTGCAAAGACAGAAGCTTGCACCGAATCAACAAAATAAAAACTGCTGGTAACATTCATTAATCCTACCTTTTTAAGGCCCCAAAATAGAGTCCCTTGTTCCAGTCCAAAGTTTCTGTCAATTTCATCTTCATACTCTGCAAAGAATAATAAATCTTCATTAATGACATAATCCTAAGAAAAGCAACAGTCAGCAATGTGGCACTCTGCTTCTAAATAGCAACAAATTCCCCTCATCTTCTTCACAGATGCGAATGCTCAGAGCTGGGGAGAGGAAGATGCCTGCAGGGAAGGAATTCTGCAGATGTTAAGCCAGCAACATTTCTTCCTTCCCAGCAGGCACAAACAAGAGCCCCTTCTATACTTGTCCTGAGCCTTCAGACAATGAATGCAGAGTAGCCTCAACCACTGGACACAGTGGACACTGAACATTGGACCCCGAACACTGGACCCCGCAGGTGTATACCGCAATGGGAAGAATTAACCCTGAAATATGCACTTAAAGAAGCATTTTTTGCTGGTTCCCTCTTCCTCACCCCAGCCATCAGGTATTTATACACTTGCATAAGTTTTCCCCAGAGCCTCCTCATCTGTGGGCTGAACAGTTATCATCTTGCATAAAAATTATTTTAATTTAAAAAAATTATAATCAAAAATAATAAGCGGAATAGACGCAACAGAAAGCTGAGCTTGAGTCATTTGACACACGGGACCTATAATAAACATTATTTCTCATCTTTTAGAACTGCTTGATATCTCCCTCTAGTGGAAAAGGGAGACATGGGACGTGAAGGCAACTAATAAGAGGTGTATGGTAAAGCTTTTCAGTGAACAAGCTTCAGGAGTCAGCTTCAATAAAGCATTTTGGCTTCTTCATGGGTGAGGTTCCGCAAAAATGTGTGCATACCCCAGTGTGCATTTATCAAGTACTCGCCCACTTCGGTGGGAGTGCATTTCTGGCTTTATTGCCACTCACTTGCGCATTTGGAAGGCAGCAAGGTTAGTTAGCACAGAACACCTTGCTAATTAAAACTTAGCACGATGCAATACACATTTCTCTAACTAGCTATCATTCTTAATTCTGTAACACCCACTTTGTTTCCATTCACATACATATGTTATCATTAACATATGAATGTAATGCACTGGGAGGCCTGCAGCCCACGCTGCACATCAAAGCCACAGGAGCAAGGTTTTAAATTGCACACCCAAAGTCAGCAGCTCCTGGATCCCAGCCATGAACGAGGCCCATTCACCTCCATCTCCTTCTAACAGAGGCTTCGTCCTTACCCTGTCTCCGTGTGTCGTTCCCTTCTGCCACACACACAGATCACCAAATTTTACATGACTACGCATGGTCTCAAATTCAACCACATATACTAAAATTTGCCTAACCACGGTCTCGCTGCTCTTGAGGGGAAAAACAAACAAAAAAGCCACCACCTACAAAATTAAGAGAAAAGCACACAACTGTTCCTTTTCCTAAGACAGCTTGAGCTTCAAAGGTGTCCGTCATTTCTGTTTTGACAGCTGAGTGTCAAGATACCATCATCAAGGGCGTTCCCAGCATTTTAGGCACAAACTCTTAATAAGCCTTAGAACCACACTCCTCGCAGAGCTGGCACCTCGCTAGCGGTTACTTTCTCACTGCCAGCTTACCGCCAGAAAAAGCATCAATGCTTTCTGAAGAGCAGTGAGGAAGAAACTGACACAGCAGACAAGTGTCAAGTCGAGCCACGGGCAAGAAACACTACAGAAGTGAGCACATCGACATTGCAGACTTACTTTGAGAAACTCGGTACACTTCATAGAAAGAATAGAAGTGAGAGCCAACTGTAAGAAGCAGGTAGACGGACATTTCCCATGCCGGCAGCATCATCAGCCTCGCAGCCGCCCTGCTGTTCATCGCACCGACCGCGCCTCCACAGCTAGCCCCTTAAAAAAGGCAAGGAAAACACAGCAGCTTGGCATCCAAAATCCTCACGATACCGAGCACCCCCCGGCACACCAGGGGCGCGGCACTCGCGCCGCACCGCGGGCCCCGCAGCGCCTCCCCACCGACGCCCTCCTGCCGCGTCCCTCGGGGAGCGGGCACGTGTCCGCGGTGCGAGCCCCCCGAGGCTACCTCTGACCGGCGGCTCTGCGTGCACCCTTAGGTGCTCACACACACACACACACAGCCCCGTCAGAGCCCCCCGGCGGGGCCTGCACCCCGGCGGCACGCCGAGGGCCGCGGCTCGGCTCCCCTGGAACCGCTCTGGGAGCGGCGGCACCGGCTGCTCCGGGCGCCCCGCTCGGGACGCAGCGACCCCGCGCCCCTACCTGCTTGAGGGCCCGCCGA
>VXAA01000256.1:379269-433330 GCA_013399115.1 Anseranas semipalmata
CGGCCCCGGCTGCTGGCGGCACCGGGGCTGGGCCGCGGGGGCCGGGCCGGGCTCAGGGCTCCCCGCAGCCGCGTCCCGGGGAGCCCCGAGCGGCTTCGCCAGGACGGGGAGGCCTCTCGCTAAAGAAATGTCGTCTGCGAACGCGAACCGAACGGCTTCGTTATGGGGATGGTGCTTGGGCCGACCCTAATCTTGTCTCCGGCCAAGCTGCCGTTTTGACCTGGCCAACGTGGCCTTGCCAATCTGCAGCACGAGCCCAGTGTGGCCAAAACAGACTCTTCATGGCCCTTGCGTGATGCCTTTCACGTGCCCCCCTTCCCGAGCCACTCTGGAAAACACTGTTAGTTAGTTCCCCATCCTGTTGTCCTTCAGCGGTGCCTCTGGAGACAGAGGCGGGAGACCAGGTCCCTCGGTTAGGTCTGACTCTTCCCACTCACCTGTGAATGTTGGGCAGGATGCCATCTCTCTGTTCATTCTGAATGCTACACCTCACACCATCCCATAACTCATTTACTGAAACATTGTTTTCTTCAAGTATGAAAAATGCAAGGTAGATCTACTTAGATCTATTGAAAACCTTGCCTGAGTCACTGCCGCAAAACCATTTTCTTGGCCCATGGCTCTCACCTATTTTTGCTCCCCCTTCTGGCCGACATGCCTGTAGTGACATTAAAGTACCTGTCTCCGATTTCAGGTGGCATTTATATCCCTACCCTACGTGTCATCTCTCACTGGGTGTCAGGAAGTCAGCTGTTACAGTGGAATCATCTCTGTTGCTCACTTGTGACATTTTGCACCACCACCTTCGTCTTCTTCCTTCATTCTCCTCACACATGGGGGAAGTTTCCAAAAACATGCAGAGCCATTTCATCGGTCTCTAAATCCTTCCTTAAATATTTGCTGACACCAAAAAACCTTCACAGTCAGTAGATTTACAGCATCCTGAAATCACCCCCATGCTGCAGACCAGCGTTGTCCCATTGCTCCTTTGCACTCCCCTGCCCATGTTTGTCAGTTGGCTTATACTTAAAGCATGAGCCATTTGGGTAAGAAGTTAGCGTTCTGGTCTGTGTTTGTATAGCATCTATCAAGATCTGACTGCGGGTGCAGGCATCATAATGACTGATGGATCATAAAAGAACATTACTTGGTTAAATAAGCCTTAGGAAGAGGGTGCTAACTTCTGTATTTTATATGAGCTGGGACAAACCACAGAGATGGTGGTGAAAGATAGTAAAATGCTGTAAGGAAGACTGAAAACAGAGAAGTCTTCTTTAACATATGTCTCTGAAAAATTGTTCTGGGAGTTGTCATGTAAATTAACTGCAAAGTACAAATGAAGGACTGTATTAAACCAAAGTCAGACCATTTTGCAAAAGGATGTCCATAACAGCATTTTACAGATTTATTTTTTTGTCCAACCAGAGTGAAAGAGACACTAATGCAGTGACACGACTGGTTTCTGTTTTTACAGTAATCATGTGATAGCTGTAGAAATGAACAGGTCTGAAAAGCACCACCAAGACAGGAACATGAGGCTCGGAGCACTGGTGCTGACAACCACATCACAGAATCAGCCTGCATTTTAACAGCAGGAGGGAATTGCCCTCCTCCTTGTACCTCAAACATGGTTAATGAACCTCACTGCTCTTACTGTTAAAAAAATATTTACTTTCCAGCCTAAAATGTTTTGGCGATTTATATTCATCCTTTTTTGCACCACATGACTCTTATCCGTCTCTGTTTTTGACATGTGTTGTGTTTATAGGGGAGAACATTTTATATCCTTTAGATGTCACCTTGCTAGATCTTCAAGTTCCTCTTAAAAACAGAATTTCAGTTCCCCTGATCACCTTGAATCCTTCTTTGCATGTTCAAACTCATGTTTCCTGATTTTTGAAAGCCAGGCTTGTGTCTAGTATTCCAGATGAAGTCTCACTAGTACAATGTGTTGTCTTTGTTATTAGAACCAGAAATATGCCCCCTGGTATCTCCAAAAATCACATTTCTCTTTGTCAGAGATGCATGGTAGTCTAGAATCATTTTGCCTTGTGCCTCCACTTTTTCTTTCCGTCTGTCTTTGCCAAAGAGTTACTCAGCTTCGGCTTACACTGTCAATTTTGATAGCCCCTGAATGTAAGATATTGCACTTGCACTACTGAATTGCTGTAAAACCTTAAAGTCAGGTACATTCTCCTCTGTGATATCTGGATCCACTTCTCTGTTGCCAGTACTTCCCCAGTTTTTGCCTTCCCTGGGTTAGTCAGTACCTTTCCCCCCCAAAATATAACAACACTTGCGTAACAGCACCAGAACACCACCACTGCTGAATTCATTAAAAATTCCCACCGTACTGTAGCAGTTCTGGCCACTAAGGGTCAGTAAAGCTTGTATTTTCCTACAGTTTTGTGGTTTCTCTTAGCCTGAAGTCAGTACAGAGAGAAGGCCCTCTAGATGGCTGCATAATACAAACTGTATGTGTGTAGAAGCGTTTTTGCTGCTTTAAAATGGGAAGAGGTCACATCTTTTACATCAGGTTACATTGAAAATGACATCTTTTTAATTAGTAATGTGGTGACATCCAAGAGTCCGTGCATATTCTGTGACCATTTAAGCAGCTCTGCTTTTATAAAGTTCACTGCCAAGCTAATTGAGCAAGAACACCAACAAACTCTGACAATGGTCCCATCTGGAAGATTTTCCTGTCTGGACTTCTAAATTAGATGAGATTTTTTTCTTTCCACATTTATTCAAGGGATTTTATATAGTAAAATGTGAGAAGAATCTCAATGAATGACTTTGCAAGACTAGCTGTAAACTAAGCTGTTGAACATAGCTGGCATGATCTACATATCGACACAGCCCTTGCAGTTTTAGATGGCACAAATAAGAAGAGAATCCCACTGTTGAGATAGTCAGTGACAGGCAGTTGAACTAGAAAGCCAAAACCTTAGAAATTGATACCAGAAAGCCCCACTTATAATTTGATCAACAAGAATGTGATTGAGTTTGTTAAAAGTCTCTTGACCTGTATCCCAGCACCTGCAAAAGCCTGGCAGCCTCCCCAAGGCACTCTGCCTTTTATGAAGGAAGTGGTTTGATGCTGTGCAGGTTCCTCCAAAGTCAAAACGCAGCAATCCAGTTTGGGCAGAATGATGGTGGAGGTGGTTCCCTGGGAGTTGAGGAAGACAAACTCAGAGCATTGTTTCTGCTTGGGGTTTTCTTTATCACTCCTACTCATTGCCAGACTGGCTGCGGGGTGTAGAGGCAACAACCTGCCAAAGAGATCCACGTCCCTCATCATTACTGGGAGTCAGCAGGAAGGCATACACTTTCCACCGCCACCTTGATGAGCAGTGGAGGGTGTAGTACCACCCTCTTGCAGATCTGTCAAGGCCTCACTGTACGAGAGCCCATCTTTAGCAGACATCCTTGTCACCTTTTGTATTTCTGTTTCTTCTGAAGCTGGTATATGTACTTGAATTTGAAGTGTTGGTTTTTAACTATGAAGTTCAAATGCTCTTTGAGTCTCCCTTTCTTATGTGATGCAGCTGTAGATGGGATCATCAGAAACTAAAAAAGAAAAATAAAAAAATCCAGAATTAAGAAGGAGAGAGAGAGCAGGAGATCTTTTAACAGGGCCCTTACTAATGACTTTCTATGCAAGTTCTTCAGAGTTGAGCTCCTTACAGAACTGCTAATTACTAGGGCCTCTTCATGGCCATGATGAAGGGGTAGGGGTGGGGGAGTTAAAGACCGTGAGGTGGGAAATCAGGCATTCTGCAGCTGAGAAAAGTAAACCAAAGCTCCTGTTTTGGGGAAAACCCTGTTTTCAACTTGTCATTTTTCAGAATGCAATTAAGAAGTCAGAATGAGTGTTTATGAATTCAGCAGTAAAGTCCTCATGCAGGGTAAAGCACTGGACTTCTTGTTGCTTTTCTGAATATAAATTCCACCTGAGAATTACAAGCTCAGAACTTGAGAGAACTTACCCTCGTAGGTTTATATATCACAGCATTGAACCAAGCTTCTTGTTTTCATTCATCCTCTGTAAATCATATGGTAATACCCCACGCACACAACATCTTAATGATGGGATACAACCAGCATCTACTGAGAGTCTGCATATTAGAAGCTCAGCAGCATACAGAAGGATTAGCCATGTGTGTTTAGAAGAAATAACAAGTGTGACAAGAAATCTCAATGTAGCAAAACAGCAATATTAAAAATGGGGAAAGTCAGAAATATAAAAGGTGTGGTATTTACAAAGAGACCTAAGTGAGTCTTCCAGTAGCCAAGTTAAATATGGCACAAGTGGGGTTAATGTGAACCCTCCCTCCAGAGATCTCAGGCATGGAGTTATGAATTCTAGGGAGAAAACATTTAAGTTTGCCCTTTTTGGTCTATGTTTGTTGCTGTTTTGCTTGGCTTAATGAAAAGCAGCATTACACTACAGTCTTGCAGATAGCCCTACCTTTACAGGTTTCTCTCTCTTCTGACTCTCAGCCTCCAGGCTGGCTCTCTGTGAAGTGCAAAAAGCATTTTTTTTTCCATCACTTTTAGCCATATATATGCAGACATTATTTATAACGAGATCCTTGCAATCACAAAGTCAGTATTTCTGTGCACACAGATAAAATCATTTTCCTGGTTTCTTTTTAATGAATCCCTTGCATCTTCAAGAACTTGTTTCATGCTTTATGGCTGGAAAATTACCATCATGCTTCTGACTGGGGATTCATAAAATTACTTATGGAAAAATGCAGTAAATTAATACAGTATTGTAACTAAGCAGTTCACCATTGGATTCATGCTGAACATCTCAGAGGCTTCCTCATAAACACGCTACACGCCTTGCTTAACTAAAGCTCTGAAAACCATAGCTCCTGATCAGAGCCTTGTAAGGGATTTCATTACTCATTACCTAGTCTTGCCTCCAATGAAAGCAGAATTGTGTACCGAGTCCTACTACCTTGCTCCCACCATGGACGTAGGGTTCACTTGGGTACAGTTACTGTAGCTGGGATGAAGTTCAACTGTGCTACCTTGATCGTGTTTGAGTCTTACTTAGCAGTCCCTGCACAACTTGCCCCCTTTTATAAATAGTCAGCTATTAAACACAATGCTGTGTTTTGGTTTGGTTTGGTTTTCAGCATAACATTCTTTAAACGCTATTTCTAAGTGTCACATTATGGGATTTAAGTGGATAGCGAGTCAACTCCTACCTACCTTAGCCATCATATTGAGACCTCCCATGATTCCTAGTGAGGAGGTGGCTAATCCACTACTGCAAGGGACCTTTCAGAAAAATCCCTACTTCAGATACTGTTCTTACCATTTTTAAAAAACAGTGGGATGAAATTCAGAAAAAAAGGACACATGACAGCCAGTTTACTCAATTATAATTTAAATTAATACAAATGTTGGCAAGATTCCCACCTGACCTCAGACAGGGCAAGTAGGTGATGAAACGTAAAGTTATCCTTAAGGTGTTTAAAATTTAGATACACCGAGGCTGTAAATCAGATGCAAATCTAATTCTATTATACCTCATTATACACATCTTTTTCAGAGGCATAGGAAGTTACTCCTATCTGTGCACATCTATATTTAATCCATTGCCATATTCCTGAAAACATTGCCTTTTTAATCAGTTCAGTGAACGGAATAAATGCAGAAAAAAAAAATTAAAAAAAAAAATAAAAAAAATCTCAGATTACTATATAATTGACAAAAAGTATCCAGACAGAAAGCTATCCTTCCCTGCCTACTGAGCAAATTTCCTAAACTCTCCACCTCTTGACATCTCTACTCTATGTGAACAGCCAGTAAAGGATCACTTCAGCTGCTACGGCCATCTGCATTCTACTGATTTATCCCTTACTTCCTACTGTTTGCCATAGCCTTGCGAAAGAGCAAGCATAAGTATCGTTCCAGGTTGATATGTTTATTTCTATTTGGCAGAGTATTCTTTTGTTTTTTTTAAGGTCTGTGAAACTAAGAAGGCTCAGTGGAGCTGACTGTTCACAACACCACAAACGGAGCCAACGCAGCCCTGTCCAGTAGCCAGCTCTTCAGACAGAACCAACAGAGGACTCGGAAACTCAGCGTATGCTCCTTGGCTACCTGGTGCAGTTGTGACCTTATGGCTGTGGGGTCCTGTTCCCTCTACACATGTGCACTGTCTGCATCTGCCTCCAAATTGTATTGTAAACAAAAAGCTTATAGGTGCTTTCCTATCTGAGTATATGGATGACATCTTAAGAACTATGTGAACATTATATTACTGGACAGGAGGAGCCTTCCTCTAAGGGTATTTCAGAAAACAAATGTTTTTGTATGGTTTATCTGAGCAGCTTTCTTGCTTTGTGCATTGATTGCCTGCTAATTCATCTCCACTTTATCTTTTACTTTTCCTCAAAGAGAGGGTAGCACTCCAGAAAGAGTTTCCAACTTATAAAAAATTGACTTTAGGAAGCAGATAGACCTTGTATTCTGTTTATGTTTATGCAACAGGCCATAAAGGTATATAAGTGATAAGAAGTGCTCTGTCATACTTGAAGCATTTTTTAGATTGTTCTGGAGATTATGCCTTTCAATAGGAAAAAATTCAAAAGCTCTCCTGGTGCTTGTGCAAAATGCCAGCAACATCTCACCCTTTGCAGATAATCTCTTCATATAATGGTGCTAAAATATTAACAAAAATTGCATTGAACTCATAAATATTTACAGCTGTTTGAAATGCCAAAATTTTGCTCTGTGACTAGCACAAATCAACTGAGTAACATTGTGTACAATAAAAAAGTGGGTCACTGCCAACTGTGGCTTATAACTGCAACATGATTTGCAAATACATTGAATTGCTGCCTGAGGACCAGGTACTGCTTTCAGTACACAATGTCTTCATTGAATACTGTAGATTTGAATTAGGTCTCAAGCCTCACATCCACCATTGACTGACATAAGCTTCCTACCTTCTTTAGTCTGAGAGCTTTGATGCAAGCCCTACAAGAGGGATCATCACGACTCTAACTTGCCTCCAGGAGACAACTGAGGGTCACCATCTCTGAAAGTGGTTTATAGAGTTGAGCCAATGGAGATTTAGTGCAAACTACAAAGACAATTGTACGGAAGACTGAAACCCAGAACAATCCTTGTTCTCCTGAGTGTCCCTGATACACTTGCACTTTTTTCTCTTTTTGGCCCTACATATTCTGTCCTTCCATGGAAAAGTGGAGAACTCTCCGACCACATTGGTTTTTATGTGCTCGCTTCTGTGATGGAGATGGTTGGGAACTCTGAGGCTGAAGAGAATACAGAATCTATCACTCCTGCATCCTGAGATTTGCTCTGAGCTCTAGGTTGCGCCAAAGGGACATAAGCATATTTTAAATAGAAAGTGGTGATGGCTGCATTGGGGTGGGGAGAGTGGGAGCAGCTCTGGCTGCTGGGGCAAGCGTACTCAGCACAGCCTCAGCACAGGGAGTGCAGAGGGACCTTTGTCAAGCTCAGAGATGCCCTACAAGCTTTCACATTGCTCCCTGGGACATGGGGAGCCTGCAGAAGCACTAAAGCAGAGCTCCAGGTACCTAAAGACATTTTGGGTCAAACAGAGAATTGTTAGAGCATATCAGCACCACTGGCATTAAATGGTTTTAAGAAGCAATGTTCAGTGAGGTACCTCCAATGTACCCAATTTCTGTTTTAGGTGCTGGTCCTTCTTTGGGAGCAGCCCATCACACACTTGGCTGTTCACAGCTGGTACCCTCCTCCAGAAGGGAGTTTCTAGCAGAAACCATAGACCTGGCTCAATCAGCCTCATCATTGAGAAGTTACAGCCCATCCACAGAGAACAAGACTAAAAAATAAAGGCCTACCAGTCTACTCATGACTGAAATTGCTTTCAAATTGTTTTGAAGTGTGGTCTTTGAGAAAACTCTGCCTTCTAATGCCACTGTTTTTTTTTTTCTCTCTCTCAGATGGCCTGCTTTGTTCTGCTCCAGACTTGCTGCTACTTGATCTGTGACTTCCTCGCCACACAAAAGACACTTGAGCTGCAGGACTGCCCCTGACCTACGCTCAGAGGCCATTGCGTGCCCTGTATGACTCCCCACCAAGCTGTCAGTTTGTTTTCAGCTGAAACGCTCTGTGGCCATTTTGAGTAAAATATTCTGAACAGTATCTCTCTTTACCATTTCAGTTACAACATTCTTACCACAAGGAAACAGTGGGGAGCATTTTTGGTTTCCACTCTCTATAGCTTTTTCTAAGGAAACGCTAGTGTGGATTGCTCTAAAAACACAGCTGTAGGTCCTGCGGTATGACTTAAGCACTTAATCTGTCCTGATTACTTTATAACAGAATGCAGAACACCATTCTTATGAGCTGTTTGCATTAAAGCTCACACTTCAAATGTGCTTTTTATCGTCAAAGTGTTTTCCAAGCATTAATTTTCCAACATCCTGTCAAATTATGCGGCAAAAAATGTAGTGTTATCAACATTTTACAGATAAAGAAATGTGATCAAGTGATTGACCCAAAGCCTTGCAGAGAGTCATAGTCAGAGCTGGGACTGGGAGTTTCAGGTTTTGTCTTGTGCTCAGAACAATTCTTCATGCTTCCCCTCTAAAGACTAACTATTGCCAGTAACAGTCCAGCTTCATCATCCTTCAGGGCATGCTGCAAGGCACATTTGCTTTCCCGAACTGAGAGGAGCTGGGAGAACGGCTTTCTCACCAGAGCCAACAAGCCTTCAGCTACTGGGTTATTAATGCCTGGGTGATGTCTGCTCTTGGAATAGTCTATTTGGATAATTGCGTTTTAAAAATGTGCCTGGGAGTGCTTTGAAAAAAGCGTTCCTTTTTAACTAATGAATGTTTACAGGGAATAAATATGTTAAAACAATGCGTCACTATTCTTCACGTCAATAGCTACTCTCATTTATGTCCATTTTCTGAAACAGGGGGAATCAGCAGAAAAGGCAGATGAAACAACTGTAAGTTAGATATATACCTTCTTGAAGGGCATAAATGAAGAAATTGCTAAGTTATTACAGCTTGAAAGCAAGTAATTTTGGGGGGTGTTTTCTGAAGAGGGGAGAAAATAGGTAGAGAAGCGTGATATTATGGTAAAGACTGCTTCGGGAGGGCACTTATGTTCGCTCTCTGAGATGCCTGCTATCTGTGATTCCTCAAAACATTACTGTTAAGATGAAAAACATTCAGTACAGCCTCAGAAGAATTTAAAAATTTGCACAATGTTTCAAGAGAATAAATGTGACCTATTAGCGAAGAATACTTTTCAAAAGTAATTTTCAACAAATTGGTTTGTTTTGCACTGCTGTATAACATCAGTGTCTTTTCTTTCTCATTAGAACTAGTCATTTTTTGAGGCTGAGTGGGAAAAAAAAAGGAGAGAAGAAAATAATTGTTAAAAGCAGCTTAAGTGCACACTACAAATTTTGATCATTTTCTGCTCTGTTACCACTTTTATTCTTGGTATTGCTCTTCCTGGGGAAGAAACCAGCAAATCTTGTTTACTACTAGTGCCTTCTTCTAGTGTCCTCTGTGAATCCCAGATGTTTAGTCACAAACTGTGCAGGAGGAAAAGTTGTCCGTTTCCAAATGACCTTTTCTGATTCCCATTCAAAAATCTGCAGTCACTTAAACCTCGCCTGCTTGACAGTACACACACCCACACAAACGGGACATTGTTCTCTATCCATCATGCTTGAAAACCATGTCTGAACTTGTGTGTTAAAAAAAATAAAAAATAAAAAAATCAAGTGGCCTTAAATGCTGCAGGCCATACTAGTGAAATATCTACCCCACGGCTTTTTTGTTGTTGTTAACAGCACACCAAATAGGTGCAGCATAGTTTTAAAAATTAGGACCAGATAATGTCACTTTCCCAGGGCAATGCAGCTCTTTTCTGACATTGTTTCAGGAGCTGGCTGGCAGCATGTATTGGCTGTGTAGCTGTTCAAGTATCTGAATCAGAGAAACTTGAAGTGGCATAGTCTCTAACATCTTCCTTACACAAGATCATAGCTAGATTAGAAAATTAGTTTGAGAGTAAATCAGCCTAAAAAAGGATGTAGATCAAAAGGAAAAGCAGTGATTCCAGTTTTGATGGATAAGAAAACACTACCTATACACAGAACAGCCCACAAACAGAGAGGACACGCAAAGAGACCGTAGATCCCGATCTAGTACCCACAGAGAAAAGCTCCAAGGCAGGGAGTGCAAGGTGCTACTGGGAAGCCCTGCAGCCCAGGGACCTGGTAGCTGGAGCCAGCAGCAGCGGGGCAGGGAAGCACGTTTAAAACATTGACAAGTTTTGCAGGTGACTGCAGTCAACCTGGGTACAAGCACCACTCAGTCTTACTCAGCTGCCCTCCCAGAGCTAGTATAAGCCTACAAGCCCAATACAACCGATGTGATCTTCTCTGGAATGTTTTCTGCCCTTCAGTAATGCTTCAACAGGCAAGCGGGTCTACAGAAGTACATAGCCATTCCCAACTTCTGACTACACTTGTCCAAATGAATTACTTCCTAAGACAAGTCTTTCATAGATGCGAGAGGGAAGTTTTTTCATGTGTTCAAGTAGAAACATCATACAAGTCCAAATCACACTTTCTCATACATATAAATAGATCTGTTAAGTGTGGATCTGCTTTTCTTCATTTGGACAGACACTCCTTAATTAAGGAAAAGTTACTTTCACCTGGCCGCAAAGAGGTGTGTTTCATTGGGCACACTCCTATGATGGGCTGCCAGGAATGATGAAATTATTCTTTGAGAGAAGACTAGGTGCATAACAGTCCACATAAGCTTCATTTGATTATGACTGCTTTCTGAAGGGAGTTCACTTTGGATTTGGCATTATACCAGAACAATTTAATTTTGAAACTGTTGAATTGCTCTTTGTCCTCTTCAAGAGGTGACTCCTGTTCACCAAGCACTCCGCTCTCCCTTGGGTATCAACGTGCACTGCTCTCACGGGGAAATGGGAGCTGTGTGTACATAACTGCTGAGGAGAGCATTCCCATCCACTCACACCCCAATACACAAACCATACCCAAAACATCTGTCCCTACTGCAAAGAACAAGCACAAAGCCTTGTGTGGCTGCTAGGGACCCTTCAGGCTCCAGGTCAGAAAATGGTTCACATTAATGGAGCTTAAGTGCAAGCTCAAGTGGTTTGCTGAATAGGACTGATTTGCTTAAATGAGACTTCTGTCTTTGAGGAGAGAGTCATGCTACCAGCCCAGCTCTCATAGGCAGCCTTTCAATAACAAAACGCAGAGTGTGTTCATTAAGTAAGAACATGAAAATACCACCAGGTGAGTAAGCAGACTGCAGTTTCAATAGTGTTTTCATCACAAACACCGATTTTTTTTTTAAATTATTATGAAAAGCTCTTTGACAGTGTCACTTTAACTAAATCATTCTCCACAAAGCTTTTTTATTTAGTCTTTACAATTTCCATCATCAGATATTAGCCTCTTCAAAGAAAGAGCAACTTTGTCAGAAAAAAAAAATGCCCGTCTCAGAATTTAATGAGAACATTTATTCTTTCTTTTTGCTGAAGAGGATTACAATGTGATGGGTGAAATATAGAGAATAACTATCCCATTGGAGAGTAAACTCCAAACAATATTTTTGCTTTTCACAATCCAAACTGGATGAGCAGGATTTGCCTTTGGTTCACCAACCAAGGAAATTATTAATGACCTCTAATTGCAAAATCTTTATCCTGGTTGATGTGAAACCTTAAAACACCCAGCCTGGCTTTCAGATCCCCAGATCTGTTTCCAAGAAATAGGTTAGAAAAATCCTCCTTTCATTTTCGTGTTCTGGCTATCATAGTTATTTTACAGCTACAACTCTCAGAGTTCAAGCCAGGTGTATGGCTGGATAGGCAGTTTACTCCTCTATATGTGAAATGCCAATTGACTAGTCTACAGAAGAGATTTTTGCACACACAAGTTCAGATCCTCAGCTGGTATAAATCTGCACAGCACTAAAGACATGAACTAGCTAAGAGCTTTGTCCTTTAATCTCAGAATCCCTAAGTTAGACATAACATGGCCAAGGCATCGCAACAAACCAAGGATGCGAAAAAAAAATGTGGTTACAATAACGAAAAAAAGCAGAAGACAGGCTCCTCACACTGTTCATTTCTGTATGTTTTAATTTTTCATAAAGAGCTAGTCCTTTAAAGTGCTGAGGGATTTTCTCAGGGCACAATCCGTGTCAATGGATGGAGCCATTCAGAAAGAGAGACAGCACAAGGACCGAGGCTGCAGCGGTTGAGCATCACTGGCACCACTGGCTTGAGGGGAATAAGATGCTGTCGTTTGTCAGCATAAAAATAAATTGTTCAGGGCTTGAAAACCAGCTGGTCAGCTCTGCAGGGAAGCTGATCTCCATGTCAGGGTCCTCACGTTATCTCAGCTTACAGCTACATTTGGCCAAATTTTATGCCAGTCGTAAAGGCCTCTGGTAATTCATCAAGTATAAGCAAGTGGCGTTTCAGAGATGCTCTCACACTGTTCATCATGCCAATGGGGCTAACACAACACAGGCAGCACACTGACACGCATACCTGTTACACTATCCAGAGCCCTTCCACGCAGGCCTTTGGGAAACTACACAGGAATTTCTGAGTCTCGTCCTGATTCACGGTCCAGGACTCTGTGCCAGACTTCCAGGCTTGTCTGGCTCCCAAAGAAGCCTCTGTCATCCTTGTTATATGTTGAAGTAATCTGTAACGAAATGTGGTAATAGTCTTATTTTTCAGAGCGGGTATGAATGTGGAAAGATGTCTGGGTAGGGCATTAGTCCCCTGGGAAATTTTATTCCAGACATGATATTCCTGAGACGATCCCACATTGTTATCAGACTTTGGGCCCCTTGCCTTAAGTCAGGGCTGGTCACAATGTGAGGAAAGATGACTTGTCTCACACCCTCCCCCCTTCGAACCCAGAAAACAAACAACTTTCTACTCCCAGCTCTAAAGGACAGAGCTGGGAAAGTGAGTTGCTCATTTCCCTCTGTGACTGGAAACTAATTGCTGCAACCACAGAATACCAAATGAAAGGGAAGCAAGACATAAAAATGCAGGCAGTAACAGTCCTGGCTGCTAAATTAACAGAATCATATTATCTGTCTGAAAGACCATGCTGAAAACTTGCTGTATTCCAAATCACACTCTTTTTTATAATGGGTTAAGGCAGCATCTTGCTTTAGTTTTTCACCGCAAACGTCAAAAAATAAATGATTTAAACCAGACATGTGGTATTTGTGCACATTTTAGGGCAGCTCCGATTTAGCAGATGCCTTGTATTAATAATATACAGTTGTGACAGGAAATGTGGTTTAGGTTCCTGGAAAAACATAAAAGCTAATTCCATTACCCATTTCATGGTGCTTTTCCTCAAATGCTAAACTGGTTTTGATTATACTGAAACCTTATAGTGAGAAAACTTTGTCAAGAGTATTAACTTATCAGTGCTTATCCTCCTTCCTACACATCTCCTCCTGTTGACCTACATTCTGAGGTACCTGTGAACAAGCCTAAAACACACAGACAAAGTTGTCCTACAAGACCTGGTAATGCTGCAGAGTCCTTTTTCTAAGACAATTTCAGTCATTATTTCTCCTTAGAGATACTGTGTTCTGCTTCCTGTTTTCTTTTTATTCTGCCTGAATAAAAGCATTCAAGGCTCTTCCAGTTTGACAAAACATTTCAACAACAGCCCCCCAAAACCTCTTACCCATAGTAACGAGACAAATCATGGTAATTGATCTCTAGAGGGAGTTTATTAAAGGCCTAAGTACAAACACTTTCCAGAACACTGTTGCAATAAGCATGAACTCAAACACTCAGTTTGCTATCTGCATTTTGTCACTTGATACATTTTGAGCAGCTGACTTGGAAAAGGTTTTTTCCAGGAAAAGGGAAGCACATGCTGGTGGATTAAGAAATAATACAGAAGTGAATTCACTTCAGCTAACTTTTTCCTTCAGTGCCATAGAACTTATACAGCTTATGTATCACTGCAAGTGAATAGAAGTTCTAATACAAACGTGTTACTGTAAATTTTCCAAAATACATATGTTTTTCACCAGTAAACCCCAATGAAGGCCTGAATTCAAGAGCATTAGTCTGATGATTAGCAAGCTATTGTATAGCCAAAAAAGGATCAGATATTTAATTCTTACCTGACAACACAGAAGGATAATTCAGACAACAATAAGCAATGAAACAACCCACACACAAACACAGACAAACATCTAGAGCTAATATTGCATTTGGAGCAAAAGCAAATATCTGGAGGTGAATTACAAAATTAGAAAAAGCTGAGTTTAATAAGAGCTTAACTCAGCTGCCCACAGTGGAAAGAAAGTACTTTGAGGTTTCACAGGGCTCAACCCCTCCCTTCCAAAAATCTCTCCATCAGGGTATCAAATGGCAGCACACTTAACCAATGAAAAAGCTAATCAGAAGCATTACAGCAAGCTTGCATTATTTCATCATGGTACAGGGACACAACACTGAGAACTACTGAAAACCACCCCCGCCTAGGTATCATATGCACATGTGGATTTGCCACTACCCCTTCTGAATTACATCATTTGTCACGGCATGACCAATTCCTGTCAGTCTAAGTGTTTGTTATGGTTTGTGGATTCTTAAAAGGTTCCAGTATTGTAGCCTGGGTTTTGACCTGCACCTTAGCCTAGGTGTTAGGTGAATAAATGTATGATACCCTCAACAAACTCAAGATTAGCTTTAGAAAACTGGGGATGAATCTACTGTGCAGCTGACAAATTTTTCCAATGTGGCTATAGTAGTCCTCACAAGAGTAATATCACAGAATCACAGAACCATTTAGGTTGGAAAAGACCTCCAAGATCACCTAGTCCTACCCATGACCTAACACTACCAAGTCCTCCACTAAACCATATCACTAAGCTCTACATCTAAAAGTCTTTTGAAGACCTCCAGGGATGGTGACTCAACCACTTCCCTGGGCAGCCTGTTTCAATGCCTCACAACCCTTTTAGTGAAGAAGTTTTTCCTAATATCCAACCTAATCCTCCCCTGGCACAAGTTGAGGCCATTTCCCCTCATCCTATCACCTGGCGCATGGGAGAAGAGACCAATCCCCACCCTGCTACAGCCTCCTTTAAGGTACCTGTAGAGAGCGATCAGGTCGCCCCTGAGCCTCCTCTTCTCCAGGCTAAACAACCCCAGCTCCCTCAGCTGCTCCTGGTAGGACTTGTTCTCCAGACCCCTCACCAGCTTCGTTGCCCTTCTCTGGACACGCTCCAGCATCTCGATGTCCTTCCTGTAGTGAGGGGCCCAAAACTGAACATCTTAACATCTTAGTTTTGATTGTAAACATTGTACAGGAAGATTATATCAGATAGCAGAGAAACAAATGCATGAAAGTTGAAACTAAAAAAAAAATATATGGGTTGGAAGAGACCTCCAGAGGTCAGCTAGTCTGCTCAAGTCTGCTCAAGGCAGTGTTTCAGGAGGGCCATGGCTTTGTCTAGTCAAGTCTTGAAAGGTTTTGGGAAAGAAAATTTCACCATCTCTCTGGGTTATCTGCTCTGGAGATAGAGTACCCTCCTGATGGAGAAGTTTTTCCATAATGTCTCATGAAAAATGATATTCCAAATAGCAACAGATTTAATTAATTCACCAGTGAAAGCCTCCAAGAAAGAAGCTCAGAAAATCTAAATGAGTGTTTCATAGGGCGTGAAGAGCATTTAGGGAGGCTGAATGGCTCACAGGGATCTACTCTGGAAGTATACATTCATATGGCTGACTTGTGACACACTGTGGTGAGAAATTTCTGAGGATTTTCAAACTTATATCCCAGCACTTTTCAGAGTATGGTCTTCTGAGGAAAGAGATGTCAAATGGACTTCTACTTTACCATTCTGATCACTACATACATTCATGAGTATTTTTATATACATATATACACTGGTCCTATGCACACACAAAGATTTTCTGTGGCAAGAAACTGTCAAAGCGCTGTCTGTTGTTCTGTGCTGACAATAGAAATAATTTAACAGAAATATTTTGAGTACTTTAGAAATTTTGGTAGCCCTTATTACACTATATGTTTATGTAACTGGAATTAAATAAACCTTCGTGGAAATACTGATTTGACTAGCTGACTGCATGGGCATATGGCCATATGCAATTTTTAAGTATGGAGTAGTATTCTTACAATTTCAGACAGTATTACCAGGGGAAAAAAAAATCTGAAAAAATACTCTGAAAAGGCACCATAAGCATTCACATTAAACATACTGATGCAACTAAATTTGTGCTTGGTACAGATACTTTCCACTGATTCCCACTCCACTCTCCTATTTATGTTGAAAGATACATGTACATAAGACTGAACAGGATAGACAAAGGTATTTTAAACGTTGTAATCATAGTGTTCCCATAGCTGCCTTGCTCTAACAGTATAGCTGGAAAAAAACAGACACCGTCGTGGGCCTGACTTCAGCTGCTTTTGGTTTGACGCTGAGAGCATGGAAGAAAGGAGAGGAGTAAGTAATGACGACCCCACTAATATTTCCACTGATGTAAGAAGCTCCCTCAGCAGACTTACCAAATGACCATGTGAGCAAAAGATCAAGCACCACTAAACCTCTGAGGTGCGTGTCTGCAGTACAGCTGTAACATACTGCAGAGATAGCTAAGCTGGCATTAAATGAGCTTGCTCAAATGCTGGACACAGTCAAAGTGCAGATTAGCCTGCCAAGAAGTGGGGTAAGCCCTCTGCTCATCTCCAGGCCACTGCAATTAAATTGATCCCAGTATCTGAGCCGGCTCAGGTATTTCCACAACGATCTGAAGAGTGAACATGTCCTTTAAAGAGAAGAACCAGTCAAGGCTGCAAGAAAATGAGAACCTCATCAGCGCAAGCATCGAAAAGAGCTGACTTGACTAATTTAAGTACAGTTGTACTAATGAAACTCTAATTAAATCTAACTCTTTGGATAGGTCAATAAATACTGTTGCAGTTGGTGGATTTCCATCCGTGGCTACTGAGATTTATTAAGAAGCTTAGTTTTTCCAAGAAAGGATTACCAAAGAAAGGACACTGCCAATTTTTTATGGTTTACAAAAATAGTGAGTCTAGATCATTAGAATAGCATTACATTTCTTTTGAAATTTCTGCTGTTCTTTAAAGGACCAAATTATATTTCTAACCTGAACAGTGTTTATGCTAATACAGAGGCTGAGGATTTTTAATGGGGTTTGATCACACAATCTGATTTGAGAGGAAATCTCTGGGACTTTGGCAAGTGTATAAAGTGTACAAGCACAGTGAGCTCCTGTACTGTGATAATGACAGTGAACAAGGTGTCTCCTGAGAGTCACCTGAAACAAGAGTTTATGATCTGAGAAAGATCCATATCAGAGTGTGGAGAGCTTTTAGGTGCATGTAGGATTAGCTGATTTTTTTTTTTTTCTGGACACATGCAGAATAATGTATAACATAGGACCAAAAGGAAAGTTTGCATAATTAAGGAATATAAAATGTTGCTTCTCCTTATATTTGGCTTAATGGAATTATTTGACTATTCCACCAAAATTGGTTAGAGTCCATCCTTTTAGAAAGGATAAGGGGACTAAACAGATATACTTCTGGTAAGAAGTCTTGTATGTGCATACCCTGTACACTGGATATTCCTATGAAGTGTTGTTTCCTTTGTGTATTTTGTGTCCATTGAGTCCTTGGTCAGGAGAAGTACCGGAAGTTGCCATTTAGGAAGTGATGCAAAGTGCACCTTGTCCTCATTTTATATCAATTACAGGCTTCCTATGCAATCTTCAGGAGCTTTTCAGTTTAATTTAGTTTCTGAAAAAAAAAAAATGGAGTTAACAGGTGGAGTCTAATAGCTTCTGATGAAGAAACAGCGTATGCTAAATCTGAGTTTTTGCTGTGTGTATAGGTGTTGCCTGTTCATCAAAGTCCATCAAAACTATTCAGCATGGAGATGCATGTGATCTGGATCTGTTGTACATATGGAAATGTGGATACAGTCACTGGCTGAAGAAACCCCTAGCTGCAGATTTCCAGAAACTGGAAGAGTACACTGAGAGAAGCAAGACTTTCTGCTTGTCTGGTATATAAACTTCTTAGCCAGGGCTCTGTTATTAGCCCATATCGTGCACAGAACACTGGAACAGGCAAATCTCTGGTCTGATCCACTAGAGCTGTGCTTAGCCTATGGGATTTACAGCAATCATGAGAAAACGTGCAATTGCCTTTCATCCAGGTTTCATTCACCATTTCAATCCTTTACTTTCCTGCCTGTGTGAGGCTTAATTAATTCTCTGTACAGAGACAAAGTGAATGCAACATCTAAGCCTCCGACCTCTAGCTCCTTATTCCCCTGGACATGTACTCATTATTTAGCCTCCTAAAGTCTAAGTTTTTGGACAAAAGAGAAAGTCACAGTCTGCCTCAGCATGCAGCTCTGGAATTAAAGGTACAACTTAGTACTCGTGTCATTATGTATTTTAGTTTTGTATTGCTCATTTAGTTTAACTTTCCACAGTTAAGCAATGGGATATAAAAGACTATTCTGTCCTGGGCAACAGAGAACAAAAAGGTACAGCTAGCTCCTTGCACAGAGTTGACGGTGAAGATCTCAATGTAAAGGCTGGGCAGACTGGGTGAAATCTGGGTTCTCTCTAGCTACATCTCCCATGTAGATGATGGTGGATGAGTACCCCCAAGCACTGTGCCACACAAATATATACAGTCTGTGCTTTAACATGAGGTTTCATGGTATATGTACATCCCCAAACACAGCAGTATGGAGCTAGGAGCAGGGCACTGCAAAAACATGGTGTGTCTCCCAGGTCTCTGTTCTCTCCACAAAGCCCTTCTCTGCTCCCCACAACAAAAAGTGTGTACATGCATTCCCCTTCATTTAGCCCCATGCCTTGGAGTCACTGCCACTTTACAACATTTGGCAGGCAACGTCCTATCCGGACTTCAAACCCCTCATCTGAAATATAGCAGGCAAACATCACTCAACCAGCTGACAATGGAAGGAAAAAGCTTTGATACACCAACTTAGTAAAACCCAATGTCCTGGTTGCAAATCCACTGTAATCCCATGTTATCAGAAGGAATTCCCATGTGTTGAGAATCAGAAAGCTTTCCGCTATGCTATTATCCTCTCTAACATCCACGCTTCCCCTGCTGCTTCTCTTTTCTTGTGCAGACACTGCAGCACGTGGAAAATCCTGAAACTGAACTGCCGATAACATCACACCTTTAACAAACTTGCAGACTGATGGATTCCTACCAGAAACAGTGTTCACAGAGCAAGCTGTAAATTTAGAAAGGCAAGCATGTAGCTTGACTGAAGGGAATGTAATCCAAGAACTGATGATACTGTTAGATAAATGCCTGAAAGGACCAGCTGTAGTAAAGAATAAGCTCTCAACATCTTTTCTAATGGAGTGTGGCTCTTTCTAAGAAAAAAAAAAGTGTTTTTGTTATTCCAGTCTTTTACCAGAATGTGCTATCATAGCATATCATCAGGATATGCATGAAGAAACAGGAAAAGCAGCATACATATATGCATGACCATGTCAATTCAAGATATGTGGGGAAAAAGTACTTCTAGGATTTAAAACATGTCCATTAAGATAAGGTAACACCCATCAGATATAGGAAGAAAACTCTGCTGGAGCAAAACTGTACAACAGCTGTAGATCACAAACCCTAAATGCAGTGCATGACAATGGAAACTGTAATCCCTCTGGGAAAAACAAATGAACAAACTAACACCCCCATAAACGTTTTTAGATGTCTTTTTACCTGCAAAGATTGTACAGTCTCCTGAACTCCAGAAAAATGGAAATGGCTCTTTCTTTACCCAAGGTCTTTCATGCTCAGGTCTGCAGAGAAAAAAAAGACCAGATCTCTGAGGAGGATCAAGGCTTGCCAGCCAGACCTGGTGTGGATTTACTCTCTTTCATCACACCTTTGTCCCAGCTGCTTGTTCAGTAAAAGTGACTCCCTCCTCTCTCATTACACTGCCCCTTTTCACAGGAGACGCTCTCTTAACCTAGATTCTCTGCATTTCGTACCCAATGTCTCTTTTTTGCTTCTTCTCTCATTTCACTGTTTGTCTTCAAAGTGGGTCCGCCCGGCATGGCATGGCCCCCTCGGGCAGCCTCATGCTGCCACAGGGGCCCCTCTGGGTGCTTCCAAATGCAGCCCTGCTCTCTCGTTCAATGAGAGAGGCAGCAGTGCAAGAGGAAACAGTGCCCAAGAGGATGCCAGCTTCCCTCCATCTCTCTCCCCTGCCACGACCATCCTGGCCGTGATGGCGAGCTGCCTGACGTGCCCCTGCTGCCGCTGCCGCAGCCTGTGAGTGCCGGCAGTGGGGGACGCCGCTTGCCATGTCACCCAGGCTCTATGTGCACAGTTCTGTGGGCTCCCCATCGAGCTGCAGCTAGTGATCAAAATGTCACCTCAAAGCCCCATCTCTGTGGTCCTGGGGATGACTTGCTGTGGGCCGCTAGGCACCCCCGGCCCAGCCGCCCCTCCAGAGCGGCTGTGTGGGGCAAGGCAGGCCGCGCCGCGTCACCACCCGCTGCCCCTCACGCTGCTCTCTCTCTGCCGGCAATTTGGGTTTCTCTGGGAGCTGTTTGGGAGTGTATTTGCACTTAGGGAGATTCCCACTTGGCTGAGCGGCCCCATGGTTTTATCAACGCCTATTCTGAGCTGAATTAACACGAAATTCCCAAGCCCATTGTATTACCCATTGCCTGTGGAGAGAACCCCCAAACAAGCGTATTTCAAGCACTTGTCTTGTCTACTACTTATTTAGCTGCCAGTGACAGACAGAAGTCACCAGGGAAAATGGCATTTTGCAAGAACTTGAATTTTACTTTAGCCAGTTGTGACAAAATAACTGAGTAAATTTTAGCCCACTTTGGATTTCCCTTCCATATAAAAAAAGTGGGCTTATTAAAAGACTTTCCTAAGAAAATCATTTTAAAGTACAGTCACATAACAATCCATGTATAAAGACCATTAAAAATGTTCCAGACATCCTTTAGTTGTGGTGGTTTAATTTCTGGAAAAGTTTTTTTTTTTGAGTCTCCAGTTACAAGCCCCAAATCCACATTTCCACACTCAGAATATAACAAAGGCCCCTGAAATTGAAACAAAGGGACAAAAGTGACTTTCTTTTTAAGGCTCTGCTAGTTGACAGGGAACTACTATGGGAAACAGATGAGAAACACAGACTCCAGCTGAGCTGCGTGAAACAGCCAGTCCCTGTTTATTACTAGACAAAATGGCAGGCACGTAGAGCTCCTCTTTTTTTTCCTGCTTTTTCTCTTATGCTGTATTTTATGTTTCCGTTACGAACTGCAAGGAATCCTTTTTGGGGGTGTCAGGGGGAGAAGTATCCTGTCCATACCCTCCAAGGTCCACACACCCCTAGGAGAAGCAAGGCAGAGTTAATGGGCGCCTCGCCCCGCACCCAGCCAAAGCGCACAGGAGGGATGGAGCGTGCAGCTCAGCTGCTGCTGTGTGCAAGAGGGCACACATGCACAGGGCAGGACAGTTGCAATGGTATTAAAAATAAATTGGCCCACGGGGAACTTAGAGTCATTGACAACCAGCTGGTCACCATGAGCTGGGTGGGACCAGTTCCCACAGAGTTCTTGAACAGTTTTTTTAACAGGAAAGCAAAGTTATTATCTATTTTTTTTTTGCCAAACAGTTTAATTGAAAAAGGAAGAAACATCAGTCTTACAGATTGTTCATCCAAATATGTTATTCCCTGAAAAGCACGTATTATCTGCACGCTTTAAGATGAGTCACCAGTGTCCTGCTAGGTCTAGAGAGTGAAAAAATTGAAGAGCCAAACCTGTTTCACAGCAGTGGGGAGCAGGCAGTTGCTAAAGGGATAGTTTAGTACTGGCACAGGCTACCAAGGGAGTCTGTGCAACTCCCATCCTTGTAGATTTTTAGGAACGAATTAGAAAAACAGCTGCCAGAAATGACGGATGGGTGTAAACCAGAAGGGCGGAAGGAGTGCATCTTGCAATCTCATATGATTCTACATAGGTCTGAAGAGATCTTTCAGGACGACACTTTGCATTCCGTTATCAGTCATAAGAGAAAGAAAAAAACCACTTTCTATATGTTTACTATCAGTCAGAGCAATAACTCTGAGTAATTATTTCTGTTGCTACCCAGAAATTATTTTCATGGGACAAGTTTACATCACGGATTTGCCTATATTAGAATATGCTGCTACCTGCCTACGTAATAATTCACTCTGATGGAGGAACATAACATACATTAGCAGGCCTGGCCTCCATCTAGTCTAGAGTTGAGCATTTGAGGGCTCTCGGCAACTGCACCAATTCAAATAGGAAAACAAAAAAATGAATCCTCAAGAGCCTAATTGATAGGGGAGCTTTATTAGCTGGTAGGTATAAAGATTTACCTTCCATACAGCAGCAAAGCCTTTGAACATTGGCCTATTTATATAGAAGCTGGACTGTTACCGAATTAAGGGTTTTGATGAAATATTTGAAGGATAACTTGACCCTGCAGATGTTGTTAATGTTCAAGTACTGTAAACATAAACTAACATTTAAGCAATAGAATAAATTGCCACCAGTGCATGTGGGATGTATGATCATATATGATTTACAATAACTATAAAGCAGCCTGAGTTATAAATGGCTTACTTCAGGAATTGTTCTCTGGAACTTAACCCCAAACCATTTTTCTTTTCATTTCTTGGTCACCTGTTTCTGCCAGGATAAGGAAATTATGTGGATAAAAAGTGATGAACTGCTAGCAAGGTGTTGCTTTGCATAGAGATTTTAGAAATAGAAGATTATTGATGTTGCATCCTGGCTTCAGCAGAAATAAAACAGTGGGGTTTTTCTTCATAACTTAAATGTGAGTAGTGAGAAATGAAGCTAGCAAAAAGTCACAAATATTATTTTGGTTTTATCTAGTCTCTGTCTAATTTGATAGTCCACATGCTGAGTCCATGGCTTCTAGCAGAGACCAACACTGCATTTTTCATGAAGGAGCTGTAAAAACAAGTGATATTCTGTTGTAATTCAGAACTGGGTGGCAGATATGCCTGGAAAGCATATTTGAAGAAGCCCTCATATAGACTTGGGTTGCTCTGTTGACCTACTTACTAGCTTAGTGCGGACATACCATGACCTGCTTCAGAATTTGTACCATGCTTACTTAATAGATTTGCACTTTGCAAGACAGGAAAAGCCCACGCAGCATGATATAGTGTATAATAGGTAACTGATGAAATTTAACAGGAAGTCTACAGGAAGAACTGCAAACCAGATGGGAAGGAACATAGGCATCCAAGAATACAGCCAGATTGCTGAGATAGCTTAGTGGCACAAAATAGTAGCCTTAGTTCATTTCTTCCCACATCTCCATGAGTTTTCATGTCCACTTGGCTTTAAGAAATCTTCATTCTGAGTCTTCGAACCTGTTCACAGTACGTGGCATATGGTTTTTAAGCAGAGGTATGTTAAGCATAATCTCTGTTAAGGAATGCTGTAAGTTCCTGGTCACAGGAGGACTGGCAAGTTGGACGTGCACAGCACCATACTCCCCACAGGGTAACGAAAAAACTCAAAAGAGGTCATCCATCTCACGGCTCCTGCCCTAGAAAATACCCTTTCATGCCAAGGGAGAAGCTAGGAGACCAAGATGGTCCAACTGAACTAAGCATTGTATCGTGAATAGAAGAGCTAAAAGAGTGGGTGTGTTTGCCAGCCATTGCTGAACTAAAGATAGAAGGCTCTGCTTATGCATTGACCCAGAATATCTAAATACATGAAAAGAAGGCATTTTCTACTGTCTACAAAAGGAGAAATTCTGGAAGAAGGGATTGATGCCAAATATTTTTCTAAGCTTGGTGTGTCAGAGGGCTCTGGCAAATGTCTTTAGAAAAACAGCTCATGTTTGCACATATTCACCAACCTTTTTGGGAGACAGTTTCTTCAGACTGCCAGTTGGGTTGTGCTTGGCACCTGAGACATTTTACTGAAAAATACAACGTGTTTTTGTTGCTGTAGAAGGTAGTAAGGTTTACAAAGATTATGTTTTGGTCTGGGGAAAAACAGTAGAAGTGCATGACTAGGGACTTCAAGTAGAAAGAACTGAAAGTTCTGGCTAAAGCTAAACAAGCAAAAGTATAAACTCTAATGGAAATAAGATGCTTGGGAGAAAAATTAACACAGCAAGGAATACAAGCAAATCACAGTACAGCTGAGGGCATTGCAAACTTGCCTGGTCCAATAGACAAGGAAATGGAATAAAGAATTAATGGAATTATGAACAATGTAACAGCATTTGTACCTAATTTAGCTAGAATAATTTTTCTGATTTTGACGGGAGTACATTGCCTGTAGCTTTGTTATTAGAATTTCAAATAACTACACAAGACTGGCCCACTGCCTATCATACATACAGCAATTTTCGAAAAAGTTGGAATGTTTGCCTGTGACTATGTGAACATATGTCCACCAGCCTGCAACTTTGCACGAGGAAAGGTGTTTTTAGAAATGAGAATCTGTAGAGCACTACAACCACCAACCTGCTTTGACTGTAGGCAATGACCTCAGAAATGTCTTTCAGTAGCACAATGGCTCTAAGATCATCACACAATATCCTTCTTAGTCCTTGCAGTCTGTCCAGTTAACTCACATATCTCGCAGGTTGTCCATGCCCTTGAACAAATCTAGGTAGGAGCTTGTGACCTTGTGAAAACTGTGCCACTTAGACAAGGTTCAAGGTTTTACCTGTGGCTGTGATTTTTATGGTGGGCTACCTAGATTTAAGGATTACATTAGCTGACGAAGCCTTGTTATGAACTATGATGCCTTGTTATGAGTCCTGCTTGGATTAGGACAATAAGAAGGCTCAAGACTATTGTAGTAAAAAGGACAGGAGATGAAAGAAAAGACACTAGAAGGGAAAGTTCACCTCTCTTAAGATCACTATAAGGATCTATTTATTGTCTTGTGAAACTCAGTTTGCAGATTTTTATACAAAATGTGGCACAGGTCTTTACTAATTCACTCACTTCCAGTTTCACTTAAAAATGCACACCAAATGAGTTTGAGCTCTCAATTGCACAGTCCCCGGGATGTGTCTGGCAGACTGCTCATAAGAAAGCCAAGAGCCCAAGCATCAACTGTATGGCACCTGCATGTTCCTCACATGCTGCCCAAGGAGAGTGCCATGGACAATGCCAAAGCATTTGACAAATGCCAAAGCATTTGACATTTTGACATTGACATTCTTTGTATAGTTCAGCAACAGATCTTTTGGTACAATTTGCTGTGGTCACAACTGCAACATTCTTTTTTTAAGCAATTGTAGCACAACTGATCTCTTGAATTACAGCCTGGTGAGGAAAGATCCCTGCACAAGCAATGGGGAAGGGAACTATGCAAATACTGAATTGTAGAGGAATGAGTCAGTGGTGATTTTTCTAGCAAACTAAGTAACAGTGAAAACTGGAGCTGGACATCAGATATCTACGGTTTCTAAAATGGATTATTTTCCCGGGGCAGGGAGGGGGGGAGACTTTAAATGGGGCGACCAAATCTTTCGTGACCATGTGTTTAACAGCAGGAACCTCATTTACATACACAAGTACATACATACTGCATCATTGATACTTACTGCCTAATTCTCCAAGCTGAGCACACAAAACAATACAGAGTCATCAGATCTCTCAAGATCTTGGCTCCCATCCCCAAGATCAGATTGGAAAGATACACAGTTAAGTAAAAGATGTTTACGTGTATAAACAAAAAAAATGCTTACCACTAAAAGAAGGATTTATAGGAGCAAGGCTATGAAACAGGCGTAGAGTGAGAATCAAGGTCCAGTAGCAGAAGGCTGTAGCTGTCAGCTTAAGACTTAGTCACCAGCAGTACTTACCTATCTGTAATGACCAGGAAGCTCCAGAGCTTTTCAGAGTTTCTCCAGTACAGGATTTTCCTACATCATCACCAGAAGTTGGTCATCACGGACACTGCATTAACATCAAGTTCTTAATGAGGGAATCATGGTTTAAACCAACCAAACCCTTGGGGCTTTGCCTACTCCCAACCCTTCACCCTGGCTGGGCAAAGTCTTGATTTTGCTTCCCAGACTGCTTGACTACCGCCATTCCATGTCCACATGAACAATTTGTAAAACAGGTACATGGACATGTCCTCATCATGCAACTGACTTCAAAGACCTTGTTCACAATATATGCCTGGTATTAAAACCTTGCCACCAAACGTAGGATTTCTGGCCTTCAGCTTGTAACTGAGAATAAGACTGTATTAATGGGATTCTCTGTGGGTTTTCTTTGCCAAAGCTGCGGTCAGCCTGCAAGACCTGCCTCAACATCCACTCCAACAAGTGCACCCGTGAGACTAGAAAGCACCACTGAAACAGGCTCTTCAGCGAGAAGCACGCTTGTTGGCCTGACACATAGCAAATACAAAGCACTCCTCCCACCCTTCAAAATGTAACATGCTGCTGATACTGAAGCGCCACATTTTCTATTTCTTTACATTTGGAGATCCTCCAAATTTTCAAACATGGCCTTTGTATTTCCATACCTCAATATTAAAAAGTTTGTAAGTGTTGCTACAACACAATAACATCCCCTAAATTAACGTGCCTTCTTGCTCACAGATTCTTCTATGTCCTGTAATCCTGCTCTTAATCTCGTTTTTTTTTTTTTTTTCTATGTAAGGATCTTTAGACATTAATAGATACTACATGCTTTGTCCTTGAGTAATTTTTAAGGCAGTTTGAAAATCTTTGGACAAACTATTCTATGTTAGTAGATGTTACTGTGACACATTCGCTATGACAGATACATTTCCAGTGTCATGTCTTCCATCTTAGCAGGTTATCCTGTTCTTTTTTAAGGCATGAATCTGAAAAAAGTGCATGTAGCTCAATTCTGCAGCTTTCTGCTCCAAGTGGTAGGTAAAATATCTCAACACAGACAGTAAATGGATAGTTTTCTTTTTCTATAATATTTTCCCTTATAACGTAAGAGCAAAAACTTCACACCATTTAGGTCAGCATTTCCCATTGGGCCAAAACACAATCCTGAAAATTCTGTGAATTGCTGAGGATATTAAACGCTGAGGATAAGATTACAGAGAAACAATGCAGCCATTTTGAGCTGAGCTTTCCCACAGTGAAAGGTTCAGGGAGGCCCAGCTGGTTGTTTTGACTTCAGACACTGACTCAGGGATTGGAAAGTTGGACACCAAGGGTGGAGTAGAGAAACGATTTGGCAGGCAAAAGGAAAAAATTAACCTTTTTTAGTCCACATGCTGTGTTCTGCAGCTACCAGCCACTGCAGGGTCTGAAAACAGATTAGCTTCTGTGTGTATTGGGGTCTAGTAGCATGCAACTGATTATAATACCTCATTTTGCACCTCCTTTGTTTATGTTCTGCCTTAAGCTGGAGGCCTAGAAGCAGCTTGTGTACACTGTGTATCTTAGAAGGGCCCAATCCCATTTGAAAGTGTCAGTAGTGACAAAAAACTGCAAGTTATAACAACAGAATAAAATTGCAGGGAAACATGTGAGTTTCTAAAAATTCATCGTCGTTTTTTTCAGAAGCCTTTCCTTTTTTTTTTTTTTTTTTCCCTTGCATTTGAAGTTTTTTCTGAATGTTTCTTTATTTGGAATAAAAGCGAAAATGCTTTTTGCCTTGACAGTAGAACAGCTTTTTTTTTTTTTTTCTCCCTTACACAGTATAATGTTTGCTCACTCCTGCTCCTTTCCCGGACAAAGCACGTTCAATAACATACAGAGAGATGCCCTCAGAAATGCCCGTGCACAGGCACACTCCTTGCAAACAGGGCGAGCCTTGCTCCTGCCTTGCTCTAGAGCAAGAGGCGTGGGCGCTGAGGCCAGCGGGCAGGGCTGCGAGGGCAGGTCGGCGTGTGGCGGGGAGCCCCGGCAGGAGAGCAGGGCGGCTGCTCCAGCGTGGGCTGCTGCTAAGGCAAGCCCGCCAGCTCCGCCGTGCCTTCTCGCTGGCGAGGGAGCAGCTGGGTTTCACAGCCGTGCACGGGGCTGCCGTTACGGCCACGGCGCGCACCAGCGTGCAGGAGGCCAGCAGACACCTACTCGCTGATTTATAGGCATCGCTTTGTTGTGCATTCCTGCTGCCTGCAGGATCCTGCTGACTTTACACATGCTTAGCTCCCAGTAAGATCAGTGGCAACTTTGCCTTCATTGAGATCATAATCCCAGAGCCTCCAAGAGGGAATATCGACAGACAGTGCCAAACCACTTGGTATTCTGTGTTTAGAAGGCTGTGCAGGCTTCAGCAGAGAGTAATTCAGGGTGTATTTACTGCTGCAGTGTGACACTAGCAGGGCATCTAACGGTACATTGGCTTGCCCAGCTGGGGAACGCAGGCTACGATGGGTGTGAATTCCCGTTTGGAAAGCGTGTTGAGATGCTTCAGAGAGGAAAACAATTGTTTCTACAGAGTTGTTATTGTCCAAAGAGAATTATTACTTTTACAAGTGAGAACTACCAGCTTTAAACAGAGATTTCTGTCCTAGCCTCCCTCTTTTCTCCAGTGAAGTATTTTTACTTTTTATACTGAGGAAGCCCCAAAGGCATTATTAGTAACATGTTTTCTTTCCTCTTTCTAAAATCCCACTTTTCAGTTTTCTTTCACTATCCAGTCCCAGGTTAGTGAGTACTGACAAATACTATCAACACATCTCGACAAAGAATAAAGTTCTGTCTAGAGCCATTTCACTCCCTCAAACATGTTGAACTAAGAAAGCTAAAGAAGAAGCGGGGGTGGGGGAAGAAAGAGAGAAATGAGAAACATTTCCAAACATAACATAAAAGGTCTTGCTTTAAGACCATGGATTTCCTTTTTGGTACTTTCAAAGAATGCGTCTTTAGTTCTCTTTGGCTGTGTGACCAACAGTTGTGGGGTGTGTCTGTGGTTTTCTTCTCTTCACAGTAACGCTATTGTTCAGAAACTGCAGCCAATTTATGGAAAGAGGTGGAATGTTTATGTAACTTACTTTGCTTTAGACAAGAAATGAAAAAAAAAAATGACTGGTGGAGGAAGGCCAGTCAAAACAGGATTTTTCTTCCTTTCTGGACACAGATGTTGGGGAAAAAAAAGCCAGCTCTGTCTCCACATTAAGCAAAACAGCATTTCCATTTTTAGACACTTTTAAAATTAAGTAGGTCAGAAAAACAAAATCAACCATTAGATTAGTGCTATAATTTACTTGTTTCAAAATGTGCCATGTTTGAGAGCTGCTCTGTTGACATGCTTACAGCACTATAAACTGAGAAATAGATATATTAGGGTCAGATGATAGCACTTTTGCCTAGACTGCTGTGTCCCAAACATGTAGTTGGCAAGTACTGCTAGACTGCAGATGGCGAGTGTCTCTTCGTAACTAGAATGGAGTTTCCTGCTATTTCCAAATTAGCTGAGCTACAAATATGATTTGCAATTGCAAACCAAAGCCAGGTAGCCAAAAGAACAAGTCTTCTTATTTATGTGCCCCCACTGTCTATATTGGAAAAGCAGAGCAATTAAGATCACTAGACTTCCACCTTATCCACCCAGTGCGCCAACACTTTGCTTGACCCCTTCTTTAACTAGAATACCTATCCAAAATCTTTGGGTCAAATTCAGCTTTCCTAATTGGAAAAATCTTAAATTTACTTCAAAGATTTTGATTCAATAAGAAAAGGGATCTGTAAAGCTTAAGGCATTCTCAGGTGGCCTTTCAGAGCTTGCATCAGTACAGGTTGGGCCTGATCTGAGCTAGGCAGGTGCAACTCGCCTGAGGCCAGCACAGTTGCATCAAAAATATCTCAAAATGTGGTTTTGAATGTAAGAAACAATTTCCAGCCACCACTCAACACCATCACAAAACATATCCTGTTCATACTGTAGTGCCACCAGCATGAAACCAAGTGGGCATCAAGCCAGGCTCTACAGACACCCGTTCTGGCCAGACTGGACTAGAGTGTCTAAATTCAAAATTTGCTCTTTGTCTGTTTCAGACATACACACAGAAGTCTCACAAAAACAACACGGAAAATATTATAAATAGAAAACAGAATAAAGTTTGGTGGATCAAAACCCCAAGTGAATGCAGTGTTCTCTTAAGCCACAAAAAATACAGAGCTCAAGAGAGACTGAGGAAGCTGCCCCTGCCAAAATATTTCAGCCTTGACAGGGAGAACAATTTCTGGAGGAAGATTCTGTTTCTATAATTATCTGGTCCTTTGCCTCACTAAGACCACCAGTTTATTGTATTGGGCCAATAAAGGCTTTTCAGGTGCCAATAATATCCAAGAGCTCCCATCCTAGCCCAGCGCTTAGGTGCCAGAGCACTCTTAAGCTACTACCAAGCGCGTAAGCTTTTCAAGTTCTCTGAAAGGTGGTGCTGCACCAGTGTTAGTGAAGGCTGGAAACTGTTCCAGTGACATTATTCAGCCTGAAACCCCTACTCGAGTGTTCAGAGAGTTTATTTGACCCAACAGGCCAGATCGAGCTGTGATTGCCTTACCTCCTCGCCAACTGCAACAGAATTGCACAAGCATGAGCGGTGTCTGGTCCAATAACAAGTAATCTGCCATATGGAAGCTACTGAGCAGACATCTGCGGGACACTGGAAGTGCTTTTCTATATACAGCGCTGAGTGCTACAGTTGTGCATTCCACAGAGACTCAGTTTGCAAAGGGATAGAAATGAAACATTACTTAGGGTTTTGGTTTCTTGGCCTTGAAAACTGAAATCTGAAAACAATTAAAGCCCAGTGCCATACCAAATCAGTTATGCAGTCATTCCTGGATTTTCCCATGGAATTTTTACATAAGAATTAGGCTGTATTTGTTGCAAACTAACACACACAAAGAATTATGCTGGTCAGAGGCAGGCCAGCTTATAGATGAGTTTCAGAAGTTTTTGCAAACGCATGTAAAAATCAATTAGAGTGAAACACGCTGCTAAAGATTACTAGAAATTTGATGACAGCTCACTCATTAAAAGCTCTACCATGCCTTACATCTTGTCCCTGACAGACAGTTTTCAGTACCCTCCCATTCAGGCACTGCTTATCTTCTCTATCAGTGCAGATTTCCCTCCCCAGCCCACCTTGTACACTCTGTCCCACAAACTGGGACACTGGAAATACCCTTCCCATCTCCATTTGGACACCTTTTGGTTGCAGCATGGCTGGCGGATGGAGCAAGCCCTGTGCTTTCTCAAGGAATGGGCAACCTTTGATGGTAGGTTGGCCACTGTCCAGGAACACACAACGAAGAGGCTCCCTGCAGCTTTCTCAGCTCTTTGTGTATCCGTGCAGCAGCTGGGCACAATCTGGACTCACAATGGTGTGTCTGTAACAACACAACCAAATCCAGTCCTAGCATGGAAGGGAAACATCGTCCAACTGGAGGTCAAGTTTTGAATTATAATGGTGCCTTCCAGACTCCAGATATCTGAATCAGCTGCTTCCCCCTCCACTCAAAGCACTGTAGCTAATGCTTCTTTATCCCATTAAAAGTCCAATTGCCTTGAAAGGAGGCAATTCTTTCAGAAAAGTGAAACTTTTGCCCATGCAAAAGAATGAAGAAGACAGCATATTCATCAGGCAGGAGAATTGGGCAGTCAAGTCTTGGTTTGCCTTCGTTGCAGGGGACCTGGCACAAACTTCTGGTGAGCCTCACTGTGCAAGGGTAGGTCTCTAATTTTCTTGTACCCTGTTACAGCATTTGATTCAGTTCTCTAGCTCATTCATGAGTACCAAAACCACTGCAAAACTCACTAGATTTAGTGACTGGTGTTATGACTGACCTGTGGAGGAGTTCTGGAGGAAGACCTACCCAGATCTGAGATATGGACACAATGGCTTGCAGCACAGAGTCACCATGATGGCCTGGCTGGAAAAAGAAAGATGCTTTCCTTGAGTTTGGACCCATTTTGAGCCTTTTATGGTTAACATAAAGCTTTTCTTTCATTGAGCCAAATGTTGTCACAATTTTCACTGCATTAATCTCTAGAGTTCAAATCCCTTTTTTTAACATGACACTTTGGATGTGAGATGACAAGTGTTAATATTTATTATTCTACTGAGCTATAAATAACGTGAGGTATAGCAACTCACTGGAAAGGACACAACCAAAATGATTTCCTCAGCCCTGTGCTTGCATTCAGATCTTCATAACAGATACTATTTTTCACATACTGAAATGCTTTTGTTGCACTTCTTTTGGCACTAAAGTTCACTTACGCACTTATATTTTAATGGATACTTGTAAAGTTAAATTAGAATAGTCAGTCAAAGTTTCCAGTTCACAGTAGGCAACTTGCACACGCATATGCACATTCAGTCTATACACCATTATCCTGTTGCTCCTGTTGCAGTACATGAAGAAAAGCAGTCATTTCAGAAACTACTGGAGTTTCCCTACTAAATTTTTTCTTATAGATTATTTTTCTAGCAAGATCTTACTTGCAAAGTGATTTCCCACCAGAGGCTTGCCAGATTTTTGGGGCAATGCTGAACAAAGGTCTTACCACCTTTGTAACACTAAACAGCATTTAGTCTCTTTCATAAACCTGATAGCCTGTAAATCTGAGATGGTCCACACCCTCTGCATTCCTATGTCGCATACTAACAGCCTCTTCTTTAATTACAAGGTGTGGCATTTCTGGACAAGAGACAGCTAATCCTCCAGACGTGTGTGTTATTTACATTCACCCTAGAATTTCTCCTTTATGCAAAGCTTTGGCTCTGAAACTGCAAAGGTTAAACCTCACTGACAAAATCTCTAGCTCATGGCCACACTTTGATGCCATTTAATATTCTGGTTTACTAATGATTAAGTGGAAGTGTTTTGAGCATACAGAATTCAGATCTAAAGGCTGGAAGGTATTTGGATCTAGCAGTTTGGTTCATGCCAGTATCTGTTACAAAACATTAACCATCTGCAAAACTAAAACTTCAATAGGAGACCATAGTAGCGTGTTACTTTAAACCATGCTCAACTGCAGTTGTATTGGTGAATTCTGGATTAGAAATAAAATGAACTAAAGCTCTGGGTTTCTTACACAAAACACAGTCAGAAGACAGTGATTTCAGCTGTCTGAAACAGTCACTACTTCAGCTCCTGCAGCCAGGCAAGCAGCATTGCCCTGGTTTGCATGCTAACCCCAGGCTGTGCAGCTCCCCAGGGCTCCGTGGCAGCAGACTGGGAGCCCAGGCTCTGCAGGCCGTGCTGCAAGCTAGGGACGGGAGCCCCGGCTGCACAGGCATGATGGGACTGGCCCTGCACAGCTGCAGAGCCAGGCATGAGCATGGCTGGCGACGGTGGCTGAAGCACACCGTGTCCGTCACCGCCCGGTGCAGGGGAGGACGGACATTCCTCCTGGGCCCGTGCCCGTCATGCTCGCCGGGCCATTTCCTCACCTCCGTCCAAGTCTGTCACCCTCAGTGTTTCCCACATCCCACAGCTTGAGGAAATCCAAAAAGACTCAGCCCTGCATGCCTCCTTCCCACCTTTCCCTTGAAATACTCCTCTTGTTCAAGGACTTTACTCCTGGTGCCAACATTTCAGCCCAGGGTGAAAAAACATCCTTGCCTCCTTCCTGAGAAGTGACCCTTCAGCATTGTCCTTCCACGAGCCACCAGAGTGTGGACAATGCTTGGCCACAGAGACCAGCAGAGAGGGGGTTACTGGTGGCAGGCCGTGACTTCTGAAGGAAGCCACCATGGGACAGGCCCCCCACTGTGGATCTGCCCTTACACCGAGGACTTGCCTCTATAACTGGATGATTGTTTATCACCCAGCAATGAGAATTTCTAGAGAAATAAAAAGCTAGATAATTCCGAACACTGCACAAAAAAAAAAAAAAGGAGCAGCTCTGCCTGCTTTTATATATTGCCCATATTACAGGCAGACACCTATAAATGCTAGGATTGCACCACAGCTCTTCCTTCTGGCTCTGCATATTGGTCCCACTTGTTTTAGAACAAAAACCCTCTTTCAGGTGTGCAGCAGACTGGCAAATTCATGTGCACCACAGCTGTGGCTGAGATGCCTGATTTTGCTTTCCATAAAGAGGAACCAATATCTCACCCTGGGCTCGCACATGGCCAACATGGGCCCAAGTCTGATGACCTCTGCCATGAGCCCTTGAGGAGAGCCTTGGCGTGCTGAGGGGCTGAAGGGATCAAAATCTTGATTTCAGCCCCTCAGAAAGGGCTTTCTGACTGAAAGTCATTGCATTGGGTGCCTGTGGTGAGATGTTGGCAGTGGGGCCTGCAAGGACCTCTGTGAGGAGAGGCTGAGGCTGCCCCATACTGGACACAGCCAGCTCCAGCAGCCCTACTGCTGGGCATGGCCGGGCCCTGCAGCCAAGATGGTGGCACCTCAGGGAAAGTGCATTTAAGAAAGGGCAAAGCACTGCACACCCAGTGAGGAAAAATGTGAGAACCATCCCTGCAGACCCTGTTGGAGAAGGATGGGAGAAGGTGCTCCAGGCACCAGAGCATGGGTTTCCCTGCAGCCCATGGAGAGGACCATCCCAGAGCAGTTTGTGAAGGACTGCAGCCCATGGAGAAGACCCACGCAGAGTAAAAGTGTGAGGAGGAAGGAGCAGCAGGGACAAACTTTTATGGACTGACCACAGCCCCCCATCCTCCCTGAGCTGCTTGGGGAGAGGGGCAGGTAGAGGAGCTGGGAATGATGCTGGGCCTGAGAAGAAGGAAGGGAAGATGCTGTTTTAATTAGTCTCTTTTTTCACTATCCAAATATATTTTAATTGGCAATAAATTAATTTTCCCTGAGTCGAGTCTGCTTTGCCCATGCCAGTAACTGGTAAGCAATCTCCCTGTCTTTATCTTGAACCATGAGGTTTTTTTCATCTTATATTTCCCCCTGCCCTGATGAGGAGAGGGAGTGAGAGAGCAGCTGGGTGGGCATCTGGCAGCTGGCCGAGGTCAACCCACCACAGTCATAAGCTGAAGTAGCCGCAGGACAGAAAGAAGAGAGGAGGTCAAGAAGAGGAAAGAGTTATCCTGGCACTGCCGTCGAAACCTGGAGCTCATGATGCTTCTTGATGAACTGGGCCATTATTTGAGGATTCCCTGTACACAGAGCCCCATTTCAATACGAGCGCATCATGAGGTTGAATTTGTGGGCTTGGAAACTAGTTATTTGCAAGCACAAGGCTATCCCTGCCTCCAGCCCAGAGACAGTGTTTTTAAGTAGGACAGGATCTTTCCTGAAGCAGTCCAGGGAAAGTCCACTGAAAGGAAGGATCCTACATGAAAGAAATCAGAAAAGGCACAGATCAGGAATCAGCAGCTTAACTGGAAAGACTGTGAAAAGCCCCTCTTCAGGACTAAGAACAGTAGTACAAAATACTGGTATGGGTTTTAGCTCACAGCCTTTGCTAACCAGTGCAGGTGTTGACAGATGCAGCACTACTATGCTAATCCTCTCTGCCCTTTCTGCCTAGGCCTCCCTTACCCTGACTTCCCACTGTGCTGCTTAAGAATGCCAGGCAAGCACATAAACTGCCCCTGCTCCGTGACTGAATGCAGCAGAAAATTTATTACTGGAAAAAAGAAGAAATGCAAAAGAAAGATCATCTCTGGACATAGCCCAGGCAAAAGGTAACTTGCCATAACACAACCCTGAAAGGCACTACTAGCAAAATACCCTGGCATGTTACAGCATCCTCCTGACTTGTACAAAAGCTGCTTTATTGCTGATCTCAGTTTACTCTATTCCCAGACATACTGATCTTTTTTTTTTTTTTTTTTTTTTTTAAAATGGGTCACCTGGCCTCCCTGTAGGTGTTCTGGGCCATCATTAAGGCTGGGTAAGGCAAAGCTCTTACATTTTTTTTTTTCTTCTTTTTGCAGAGCTTCTCTCAAGCCTTTTCTCAGCTGATCAGCAGAAGCGACAGAAAGATGTCCAGGTCCTCTCCTGAAGTGGTCCCTGAATAACCAACTGCTCTTTCTTCTTCCCAGAGCCACCTGCAACAAGCCAGGGGCTGCAGAGGATGGGCAGTATCACCAACATTGCCTCAGCTCCTCCAAGCCTCCCCTTTGTATCCCAAAAGCAACACTGGGAAGAAAATTAACTCGCATACAAAATTCACTTGTAAACTTCAGATCATGAAGTTTCTGGGTGAAAAACAAACAAACAAAAACAAGCAAACAAAGAAAATCCAGACTCAGAATGACAGCTTTTGTAGGCAAAACTGCTTCATTCCAGTTTCTGCAGCTTCACCTGCTTCCCATGCCTGATGCAGGAAAAAAAAAAAAAAAAAGCATAAGAGGCTCATCTATTCATACTCAGGAACTGCTCATGCTACTAATGTGCATAATCTGGATGAAAAAGTCATCAAAACCTTAGTGCATTCCTGAATCCGTATCCTGTCATATTCATTGTGGAAAGCACAGGAAACAAAAAAAAAAAAAAGTATCAACTTCTATGCAAAACCTGACTTATTTTATCTGTTCTGCACGTAGCAAGTATGGAATAATAAGCTTGCAAGGTAAGCCAGAGTCACCCAATTCATCAGGACCCTCTGGTAATGCAGCAAGAAAAAGAGAACTATTAATAAAGATGTTCAGAAAGGTGTGCTTAGGGTAAGGACTCTGCTTCTGTGGCTGAGTACTCATTTGTCTGTATGGAAAAGCAACATCAGGGAGAAGGCTGGCTCAAAGAAAACCAAAGGAAGTGTGATGTGAAACTGGAGGTGAAATGAAGGAGGGAAATGGAGAGTCTAATGAGAAGCTATTTTTCTGTGGTTGGAGTCAGAGGAGCGAGATGGCAAATTTCACGGAAATGTTGTCTCCCCTCTCTGTGTCCTTCCAGCCTGCCCTGGCAATCCCCCCTGCCATCACCACATTCTCCAATTTGCACACAAAATCCAGCAACAAGCCCTTGATCGGGGGAGAGCACCTGTGCTATTTGCTTGACTTTGCACCTGCTCCACAACTGAGAAAGAGCAACAGGCCACTGCTCTTGTTACAGCTCATTGCTTGGGAGCCCATCAGCCCAAAACTCAGTGTTATTTCAGGGGTATTCTTAAAGTTTACAACCAGCAGGGTGATGTAGAAGTAATTGCTGAAGTAATTGCTGTGCAAGCCTACATAGTGCCAGGGGGTTGCTAGCAGATCTATAATCATCTTTTAGAGTGACAAAAACAAATTTCTGGATCACAGCTGCCTGTGCCACCTTGACGCTTTGCAGTTCATGAACTGGAGGAAGCACTTGTATAGCACCAGGAAGGTGGCTTTATCATGCAGACAGTCTGGACTCTCTTTTGGCCACCTCTGTCTTCATCACACCTGAGTCCCAGACTTGGCACTTGTAAAGAAAAGGTGGGGGACAGAGGAAGATGTAAGGGAAAAAACAGTGTAAGGAAAAACAGCCTCCATTCACACTCTTAAATTCAAGAAGTCCAATGGTATCTGTAATTGCTGATCACTGCCACTGCCCTGGAGAAAAAACAAAACAAAACAAGACAACCTGTCTCTGATACACTGTCTATATCTCTTGGCAGCAGCTTGTACAGCAGCACAAGTCAGAAACAAAGAAGCTATATATCAGTCTGACCACCGTAGAGATACAAAATTTGGACCTGGATCCAAATTTCTGCCTGCAAAATCATGGCTCCGAGCCTACCGCTAGCTTAACTTTGGATTAAAACTCCTAGGCTTGTCCTTTTCAGATAATATAAAAATTCACTAGTTAGATGCTTAACAAATGGTTTGACCCAGGATTTCACAATGAATACATGATGATTAACTGCAGGATCAGAGATTAACAGTGGGAAAGAGCTATTAGATCATTGCAGCCCTATGGCAGTTGCAAAATTGTTCTCTGCAGTGTCTCTCACCCAGCACCTTGTTCAGGCTAGTTTTAAGTGGCTCAAGCAAAGGCTCTCCCAGTTTCTTTCTGAAGGCTGTTCCACACTCAAGCAGATCTTGCTGATATTTACTTGACATTTAATTTTAACTTGCTCCACTCTATAGCCAAGAGCCATCTGAAATAGTCCTTCTACCCACTGCTGTCTTCATGTTGCCGTTTTCTACTCTTAGGTCACTTTGTAAATTCACATTTATTTTTTTTCTGTTTGCCATCATTTCCTGTGATCAAGATCAGCAGAGAAAAAATAGCATACTTCCCATGTATGCCATACCCTTTCCAACCAACATTACACCAATCAAGCCTTTCTTTGGACATACAACATTGACATTTGGTAGTTTGACCCACAGTGTCATTTCCTGCTCCTGCTTTTGACTCTTCATGAGGTGCCAGAGTGACAGAGAGCAGGACCCACCAATTAATGAGATGTAAAGATGCAAGAAAGGTTTCCTCGAGATAATTGTTTTTGACAGCTTAGCATGACAGGAGCTAGTTGCAGACTCAATGTGAGGCCCCATGGACGGCTTCAGGTCAGCTCCCACTCCGAGTTGGATTTGTAGGTTTTTTTTTTTTTTCTCTTGACAGCATTGCATCGTGGGTTTAGGTGTAAAGTGCTGCAGCACACACTGGCGAGAGGAAGTCTGATTCGGCCGTACTGTACAGAGTGGCACGCTGCAACCAATTTCACACGCTGAGGCCGGGAAAAATAAGTTCCTCTCTTCAAGTCACATTAACAGAATATTTTGTGCTGGACCAGGATCAGACATTGTAAGGTAGACATTGTCTAATACAGAGAAGGATGTGGGCTGAAAACATGCCAGAGTGAGCAGCCCTAATGACCCTTGCTTTAAAGAGCCCAGAGACAAGACAGAACACGGCCAGGACCCCAGGAGGCAGCCCAGTGAATGCATGCACATGTGTGTGTCCTCCAACGAGCTGCGCCCAGCCTCCCTCCGGCACACCAGGCACAGCCTACACCGCCTGCAGGCAGCTGGCTTCACAGGCGATTCAGGTTCCTGTTCAGAGAAAACAGCCGCGTACCAGTTACACGGCTACACACACGGTTTTCACTCCGACAGCTATCACCAATGCGAGTGCCTGGTGTTGATCCCAGCACTTCTGAATTTTCTAAATTCCCTGCTTACTGGAGAGTGAAATTAGACTCACACTCGTAACTTACAGCTTGTGGAGAGCAGCTCAGAGCAGGTAGTGGAGGGTATAGTGCACAGAGGATGAAAAAAAGACAATTGTGGGTGCAGAGAAATGTATTCCAGCAACACACTCTGTTTTAGCAAAGTTGAGACTGGGAATCTGCATGTGGAAATTCTTTATGAAGGCACTCAAATTAACAACTTGAATTGCACTCTTAATAGATTACAGCAGTTAGGGAGAGGTAAACGAGCTCTGTCAAAACAGGAACAGATCTAAGTGATTCCCCAAAGCGGGATCAGGGCATGCACTGTGGCAGACTTCCTCCATATTCTGGCACTGGCTAGGGAAATTATGGAGGTGTTTCTCTTCTGCTTCAAAGCAGAGCGTCTGGCAGCAGTTCTTGCCCAACGATGTGGAGTTTGAAAGATTTGAGTCAAAGCGACGTTGATGCAAAATAAATAAAATAAAATATAAAATAAAATATAAAATAAAATATAAAATAAAATATAAAATAAAATATAAAATAAAATATAAAATAAAATATAAAATAAAAGAGCTGGTGCTATAGTTCAGCCACCACCAAGCCACCCCCAGTTTCCCAGGTTCAAAGGCACAGGAGATGATGTGGTCATGTCCCTTCAACAGCCTCTGAGCATCAAGAGAGGCTTCAGGATGAGTAAGCAAAGACAGGAGGGCTGACCCACGAGGTCACCTACAGCAGAGGGCCATGTCCAAGATGCATCTTCCCGTCAGAGCAGTTACAATTGGGTGTTGTGTAGCCACACTCCAGGGAGCCTCAGCAGGACTGCATTTTGTCTCCAGACAACCATACAAGAGCCATAAAGCAGCTGTTTCTTCCCGGTAAGTCTCACTCAAACATTAGCAGATCTTTAGAACAGAATCTGCATGTCCCAGGTACATCAAGACCCAGGACAAATGCATGGACAAACGGACAGTTGGAGAAGACCACTTAGCCACATACGGGACTTCACTGGCTGGGGCACAGAGGTCCTTCATACTGTGCAGATTTGGTTGTCACCACACAGTTCCAAATATTCACCATTCCTCATAAGTGTCATAAGCTGCATACAGACATACCTACAGAAGTTCACACACAGAGCCCTCTGATCTTTCCAATCTTCTCCCACATCACTGGGAAAGTCAGGCCTTGCAGACCTCCACAGCCTACTTTTGGCCCAAAGGAAGTGGGTCTGGCAGCACCAGGGGTTTAAAGAGCTGCAGCCAGCTGCTCTTGCTGGCCCCCAAAGCTTTTCTGTCCTGCTTGATTTCTGTTTCTTCAGTCCAGCTCTGTGATGAGGGGGAACCAGCAACTCCATGGGTGTCCTGGTACAGGACATGGCCCAGCAGATCTCCTCTGCTGAGCCTTGCCCAGCAGCCTGCCCCCACGCCAGGTTAGCAATCTCACCGGAGGTGTACTGGAGCACATTATGTGCTCGGCCCCTGCTAACCCTGGCACGCTTTCCTTAGATTGACCACACTTCTTAGGCAAGAGTGAAACGAGGGTGATGGAAGTAGTACAGCCTGCTTGTCCATCTCTAGATCTCTAGAAAATGGACGCTTGCAATTGTATATGGTTGATAAAGTTATATGGTAAGTATAGAGAGGGGGGCAACCCATTTTCTGAAGCTGTGGTAGAAACGGGCTCTGAGAACAGACCTGATGGTGCCTCCGCAAGCACCATTGCAGATCCTAGGAAAGAGATTTTTCACATGTAGGGTGAACTGCATTTGCTACGGCCAGAAAAGACTGCCTCCAAATCCCTTGCTGTGCACTGTGAGGACAGGATTAAAGTGCTGGGGGCTGGCACAGCCCAATACTCCCAAACCCACAGGGAGCTTACCTGAGAGCCTTGCTTTTACAGCTCTTGCTTTTTAAATTTTCATCAGTGCCCTTGTGTGGTGTTTTATTCTCTGTAGTAAGAAGAAACAGTCTGTTTATATCAGCTTTTTTATGAAATGAATGAATGTAAAACATCACCCCAACGACACTCCCTACTGCCGAATCCATCAGCACCCTTTGTGCTTTCACGGTCATATTTTCCTTACAAAAAACAGTTCCATCGGCTCTGCTGCTATGCAAAAGGCTCAAACAAATGTCAGAACCCTGACTGACAGACTGCACAGGCAGAGCGCAGAACCCGACTGTGTTCAGGGGCTGTCAAGTGCACGAAGTAAACAAAAGAACAGATCTATGTAATTTTTCCTCACAAACCTCTTTCAATGGAAACTCTTATTACTTGCAAAGGAAAGCGTAACACAACATCAGTGCATTTTAAATGTATAAAGTCATTAATTTTCACAAATACGTTTCTCATACATTTTATTAGAACTATCGGAGGCATAAAGCCTAAACAATGTTGTGTTTTTAGCAACCATTTGAAAGTTATGGCTCCCTAAAACTACCACAGCCATTTGAGAACCTCAGTGTGTTACTGTAATGCCCTGTTTCTGTCCTTCCCCAAAGCCCACATCGAGCTCTTTCCCTCCTATTTGTGTCTGACAGAGGCTCGACAGCCTTCCTATCCCACACACAACCAGGACCAAGCAGCAGGATCTTCCGCCCTCCTTGCTCGACTTCTTACATCCCCCTGCTTGGCGAGGCAGTGCTGAATACAAACAGCTGGGCGAAGCATAGCCAGGTTTTGCTGAAGTGAGCAGCACGACGGACAACAGAGCATACGCGGCTCCCCGCTGCCGAACGGACTGCCCGCAGGGCTGGCAGAGCCGCTCTCCTGAGCTGGGATTTACTCCCCAGTGCCCCCGCGGCGCAGCTGTGCCGATTGCTAACCCCAACGCACAGCAAAGCACGAGGTGTTGGCACCCACAGCCTTCCCTCAGCAGCCCGACGCCCGCGCGTGGCCCTTCCACCGCCGCACCGAGAGGGGCAGAAGACGGCCGATGGGGATGCTGGGCCCCGGCTCTCTCGGATGGCCCGAGCACACCAGGAAGACTTCGCCCCCCATTCCCTGGGACCCTGCCGCCGGCCGGCTCCCTGCCACCGCACCGGTGACCACCGGCACCCGGTTCAGATGAACGCACCTGCAGCGTGGCTACACCCGAACTTTGCGATATTTGAAATCATTCGTATTCTTTTTGCTTTAAAGGTGTAGGGATCTATTTTTTTTTTTTTTTTTTTTTTTTGTGCTTGTCTAGTTCTACCTGGAATTCAGATGTATGCAACACGCAATCGAACGTTTCAAGGTATCTGAGGGCTCAAAATGCACAATGCAATACTATAACATAGCTCTTTGTTATGCTAATTATTTCTTCCCAGCTGCTCCTGCAATGAGTGCCAGCCCGACCTATCAGACGGGAACAAAACCTCTAGGCAAGCTTGCTGCCACAAGGTCCCTTACCTCCGAGCCTGAGGGGCTGCCGCTGCTCAGGCACCGGCAAACAAAGCAGAGAGGTAAAACAAAATTTCATATTGCAGCTCTGCTGCCACTGGGAGCGTGAACCAGGAATTAAGAAGTGATGCCCTCCTGACAGCCCGGTTGCCATGATTTACGTTTTCCCTCAGGTCCCCTCCCCCTCCACACGCATCTTCTCAGCACTTGAGTACAAGGGAGAAACGAGGCAGAGTGGGAGAGCATCCAGGCAAACCTCAGCAGCTCGGCCGAGGCTCTTATTTCAGCACCCGCCAAGGCAGCGCTATGGGATCACGAAGGGTTTTCACTGCACAGGTGTCATATCCATGGCAGCCTGAAAATGCTGTGGTTGCATTATTTAAATTAAAATTAAGTTTCCTAATAATAATAATAAAAAAGTAAGGTTCCATATTTCCAAAGTGAAAAGAATAAAATTATTGGTTTGGTTGCCTTTCTATTATTTATGTTGATATTCAGTTAAAAGAGAGTTTGTCTTGTCCCTGTGTTTCTCGGGCCTAGGAAGATATTTTATTAATAGCACATGGAAATATTCAAAGGGGAAGAGGAGCTTTGGCAGCTGGAAGGGCACTACTGGGAGCTGCTGGCAACTTAAGAGGCTCCAAAGACCATTGGGAACGTGGGGCAAGCTCGTTACCTCAATGTCTTATTTGTAATGGTCACTAGTGAAATACCTCAAAAGCTGACATTACACCATCATCTTTAAGCCTCAGAATTAGCAAAAGGGGTGCCTGCAATGGGTGGATAAATTCATACGATAAAAATCCTCTCCTCGGCCTGCATGCAGAATAAGGAAAACGATCTGGCAGTAGCTTAAGCCTTACTTGCGGTTTAAGATTTTCCTCATGACTAATGACTGTACAGGCTATTTTGAGGTTTCTGTATTGGAGCAATGCTAGAATGAAGGTACGTCTCACGACTGCAAGCATTATGCATCTTACTTCTCACAGCAAGCACAAAGTTTGCCACTATTACACTAATTACTCTGCTGGTAAACCGGAGTCCAAGCTGTCAAGCAAAGGAAGGGGTCAGAGAAAGAACAAAGGGCATTCAGCCTCCAGAGGTACAACGTAGGCTGCTCATGATTGAAAAATTATTCAAATTATATTTTCAGGATAATTATAACAGAAATTGAGAAATGTAGGTCATTTTGGTTATACTTGTTAGACTCACGGAAGACAAATTTGGGGAAAATGTAATATTGAAAGTACATTACTCCTACAGGGTAGCAACACTTAATGTACGTACACTGTCTGATGATTCGTAATATAAAGGGCAATTGCATCTTGAGCCATAACTCCACTTAAAGTAATAAATGGCCCCATGGCAGCCATATGACTGAGAGGATGTGGCTGGTAAGTGGGGCCTGGTCACATAAATAAGTATCCAAGATTTTGTTCCAAAAGAGCAATGGATGGAGGCAAAAAAAAATTTAGAAGGATTTTTAGGGATGATGAAGGAATATAGCACAGATTGTATACATGTATTGAGAGAGAAGCGATTTTGGAGTTGGGGGATAAAACCGGACTTGAAAAGAATCTGTTACGCATCTCCTATCTCCAGGGACAGAGGCTTTCTGTAACTAAAGGGGAACAAGCAGAGCAGCCGGACCTGCACTGCATGGGTGGAGGAGGGCAACGGCCATTTGAACCCTGCCTTAAGAACAAGGTGAAGAAAGACAAAACCAACAACAACCAGAGGTGTGGGCAGTCAGCTGACCTGGCGGGGCACAGCTTCTCCAACAATCAGTGGCACAACATCATCTCGCACCAGCTGAGGGGCTCATCACCCCTCACCCTGCTGCAACAGCCACCAAGCCACCAGAAAGCACTGGACGCCAGTCACAATTTATGAGTGAAAATGCTGCGTTAGAAACATGATGGAGTGAGCAGATGGTGGAAATGCCACTGGAAGGCCCCGTCGCGCTCGCTGGAGAAGCACAGCCATGGTGGCTATGGGCCAGGTTCCCATGGAGGAGGCACGGCCACCAACCCCTGCTATCCTGTCACCTCCTCCCCAACTGCCAGAGCCTTTAATTGTTTCAGGAGGCAGACAGCCCACGGTATGGAAGGATGAGCCTGGCAGGCTATTCCACAGGGAAAGTACCAGTAGAAGAGGTAGAAGTGAATGAAGTGACCTTGATCAGACAGACCATTTATCTTGTTTCTGCAGTCCCAGCATGACGGATTAGATGCTCTCCGCAGTAAATTGGACAATGATGCTGTACTAATTGAGAGGAATTGCTAGCCTTGGAAAATAAGTTGCTTTTCAAAATCAGCATCTCACTGTTTTGGGGTTTTAGTTGGGGTTGTTTTTACATTTGCTTTTGCTAAGCATGCATGTTTCTGAGCACACACAGACCACACATCTATGACTTCTCCTTGCACTCCCTGTGTTCCTCAGAGGGAAACTTGAGCACAGAAATTGAAAGAAATTAATGTACTTGCCTACCTGGCCTTTCAGCTGGATTTGGTGAGAAAGCTTCACATACTTCACGGTCTGCACCACTTTTGCAAAGCAGAGGAACTGAAACTCCACCTTCCCCAGGGCTATGTTCACTTCCTTGACGTGACTTATAGACTAGAGAGAGCAGCAGCAGCAGGCCAACTACAGCCCCAGGTGCAACCATTTTTGCATGATTACAGCCCTGGAGCTGAATCCAACCTTCCATACCTGCCCACAGCCCCCTGACACAGAAAGCCACCGGGGCTCAGTGGTGAATTCAGTTTGGTCTTGCAGCCACAGCTGCTTTGATTCACACTTTCTGTGGAGAGCCAAGAGAGGAGCAAAGGTCTCATCCTAACACCCCTCAGCCCCAGAGTTGATCTGTGTTTGGTTCACTATGCAGACCCAGCCTTCAGCATATACCTCACGTTATCAGCCTTCAGCTGAGCAGGATTAGCTGCTGCAAAGGCACTAGGCACCCTGCCACGGCGGTGTTTACATTAGAGCAAATGGACCTCACAGAGACAGTTTGCAAACACCACAAGACGAACTTTTGTAAACTCCCTCGGTTTAGTCATCTTTCCCCATCTGTCAGAGAAGTTAAAGTGAGACTGAAAAAACACAGGAAATTACTGTGTATTCCAGGCGGTTGTGACTGAGCGGCTTGGCTGTTACACGGGATGCCTTGCGGGAGACTCGCATCTCCCAGCATCTCCACCAGGATCCTCTGCAGCGCGTCCCCGGCCACGCTCTGCCAGCCGGCTGCGTGCACGCTGCCAGCAGAAGCCCCGGGTTGCTTCACGCGGCCGTGGAAAAGCTCGTACCGGTGCTGAGGAGCCCCAAATGCCACCTCCATGGAGCCAGGGCAGCCCCTGCTTTGAGGCTGCAAAGCAAGGGACGGGCGGTGACAAAGGTTAGGTGTCTTTGGGAACCTGAGAGCCGCATTCGCTGAACAAAATGACAGATGAAGTCCTTTCCCCTGCAGCAGTTTAGACCTTTATCTAATGTGACTGACTGGAGGATGGAGGGGCACTGGGAGGTGCACCGTGGAAAACACCTCTTCGCCACACCTGTGCTCCGGGTGTAACGCCTGCAGGAGCGCAAGCAGCACCGCCTTGCTCAGCCCGCGTTTGCTCTCTCCGTGGAGCCGGCTGCCAGGCTGGCATTGCCACCAGCGCTGGCTGAGGCTACCGGCCTGCTGGGGCTGCTCGCGTAGCTGTGTCAGACTGTTCCCACGCTCTAGCTAGTCCGGTTAAAAACAGTAAAACTTTACCAAAAGTATTAAGTATATATGAAGCACAGTGATATTACACCACGTGTTTTGAAAAAGGAGTGTAATTTTTCAACTCAAACAAACTATGCATTTCCACGCATAGTTCTGTATTATCTGGTGGAAAGCGATCCTTGAAAATAAAATGACACTTTTGTCCTTAGCGACTGTAAAATAGACCTGACAACAGAAGCATCTTTTTTGGTTAGTTCTGCATATATTGGGGATGTACCATTATAAGCAGGGATGAGCCTGCTGAACAGCCCAGTGCTTTATAGTGTTACACTCTAGGAGCAAAGTGTCTTCTGCAGAGGGTAAAACGTTCTTCCCGGAGATAAGCTCTTCCATCCAGTTCTTCAGGCAGATAGACCAGTATGAAGCTCAGGAGCATTCATTTAGTAGTTATGGATAGGAGATACGGATGAAAGGCATTAATATCATCTTGGAAAAGAACTATTTCTTATAAATTTATGATCGTAGCAAAGTGTTCCTAGTATTGGAGCATGCAATGGGGAAAAAGCCTATCTATCTGGTTTACACTCTCCACACAACATAAATCAAAACAAAACCGAACTAGGAAACCCATTCAGCCTATCCCGGGTTAGAAAGCCTATCGAGAGCTATTGCATTTCTGGCGACTGAACGGGGGTGTTTCCAACTCCCTCGTCTAACACGAGACACCTCTGCCTCTTCTGAAGCAAATAGGGTAACTTAGCGGACTGCTGAGTCCAACGCAGCTACTTCCAGTATTTGCTATTATTTCGTGAGGCAGGGTCTGGAGAAAGGCAGGAAGACCACTTAACTTTAGGCCAGCCTTCATAAATGGGATGACATTTCATCCCTTACGGATCTTGATGACACTCAATAAGACTGCCCGGAGATGTAACCGGTTAATTTCTAGGTGAGCCTGGAACTGAAGAGGCCAGAGCAGACAGAGAGTTCAGATGGTTGGTGACTTCAGTTGGTGCAAATTCAACTCAGCAAACTGTGCAGTGCGTTATATGCGCGGGCTTGCTCTTGAAGACCAAGGAGCCCCTCGGGGTCAAAAAGCTTTCAGCCCCCCCCCCAAGTGCTAGCTGATTTGTGGCTTAGGCAGCAGTTGGCTAAACATCTTCCTTGGCCGTACCTGCAAGTCCACAGAGCAGTCTGCTGCTTCCTGGTGCACCTTCAGACGGCCCTAAAGGTCCCTGAAACCCTGCTGAGGCCGAGCTCCACCCTGGCCTCGACATGAGGTGCAGGAGTCAGCGGCAGCGTAACCTCTTCAGCACCGGAGCAGCTGGATTGAATGGCGTTTCCTTGGGTGAGGGAGGGGAACACGAGGAACGGATCCAGTAGCCATTGGAGATGTAAAATTAAAATGAATTTTGGTCATTTTAATAAATATATATCAAGGAAATCTCACTTTACTACAACAACACATTAGTATACAAGCATCTAATATTTAAGCTTAAAACATCAAGTGTTTATCAAATATTGGAAAAGAGCAGACATTACTAGACTATCTGGGTATAACACAAGAAAAAACAGTTTTTTTAAAAATTGGTCCTTGTGGACAAATGTCTAAATGATGATCCTACTCATACACTGTATGAATGAGATCTATATTTAATATTATTATTATTAATAAAAAAGCTTCTGTCTTGGAGAAATCAGGTGGGATTTATACCTTCTTCATCTGTCATTCTTCAAAATGATAACCCTTACAAACTCATCAGTTCCCACTCACGCAACCACACAAAGGTTATCACTGGCTTACTGGGTCCTAGATGTTCTCTTGCGGTCACCTTGGCTGGGAGGGGGGCCTCTTTCCTGCGACCACTGCACTTACTCAGGAAAGCTGCCCAGATTGCAAGCCTGGCCGTGGGGCGCGCTCGCTGCCCAAAGTAACCGTGGCCCAGGAGGACCAAGAGTGAGCCTGCGAAGCCCCGAGCAGGCGCCCCGCGAGCTGCCCAGCTCAGCCGCGACCCACAGAACCTGCCAATGCTTCGGTGCCGCCGGCTGCGAGGTGAATCTCACCCGCTGGACACGAACCAAGCAGGGAAGATGTCACTTGGATGCATGATGCTGTGGGAACAGGCAGCTATTATGAGTCCGCCGTGGCTTGGATGTGGCTGTTTTGCTGAGCACATCCTGCCAGTTGTTATGGGGACTGTGGGAACTAATTAATTTGGTGGATCTAAGACTCACAATACTCTCAGTCCAACCCTGACTAATGCCTTCTGGGCATTTTAAACAGCACACTTTTGCAAACGATCTACCTAGGGATGACTAAACATTGTCCTCAGCCACTGAAATCTCAGCTCATTTCTCCAAAATGTTCTTTTTTGAAATTAAAACCCTTACATTCATTCAGATAAAATCATGTTTATCGCCACATTATTGATTAATTAACATTGTGCTTTTTCTTTTCTGTTGTCTTTTTTAAATCAACAGCAAAAGTAATATAAAACTCCCACATGCTTTTGCAATCTAAAAGAGAGGAATTATGCGAAAACAGAATAAAGTATAAAACATGCCACTGGTTCATGAACTTCATTATACGAAGAAGGAAATAAAAGAGCCCCAGCAACAGACAGTTGCCATAGAAACACTCAAGCATCGAATGCTTGTTTACAAGAGACATCTCTCTATTGTTTCTTAAATCCCTTCCAAAGGATGGCAAATCAAAAAGCAATTGAGCATCAAAAAGGAAGAACAGAGATGTTTGAATAGGAAGTTGAACTCAGTACTTCAAAGGTTAAAGGTTTCTAATAATATTGATCCACCCTGTGTTTTTTTTTTTCTTCTGCTTAGGTTAAATCCCTGCTGTATCACTGATTTATACTTAATTTTCACGCTGGCAAAAATTAAGACAAAAAGTAAGGCACCAAAAAAAAAACCTGCCCTGTGTAACAACAAGCCTCATTAGTTATTACAGCTGAGGTGAAAACGTGCAAGTACTTGAGCTGCATGTTGTGTTTCTGATTAAGATCCCATAAACAGGTTATTTCCTTATGCTATGTCCCATTTTGTCAGTTGAACAAGAAGCTGAATCCAGGAATTCAAAAGTATCAGCACAAAATGTAAGGATGGTTTATTCCCAGTCCGTGTAGCCAGTCCTTTGTCGGAACAAACACTGAGTTACAAGGAGCACATCACCCTTGCTGGTAGCATCAATTTGTTTACCAGACTTCTAATTCCTTAGTAAACATAATGGAGGTTCTTCTTAATTAATGGCAGACTTCTTGGGGGCGGGGATGTATAAAACGATATGTTTTCCCCATCTGGCTGATTGGTATTTTCAGTAACAAAAGCTACACCATAGCTGCACAGAGTACGGTGCTAAGCGGTAACGCAACAATGTTCTTTATGATAGTCTCCACACTTATAAATAGCCCGCCGATGCAGATCATAGCGACGCTCTACGCAATCTGCTCTCCAGTCACTTAAAACTACATGTAATGTTGGTGGCATGATTGTATCATTTGTAGAAAACTATAAAAAATCCATTCAAAATAAAAATTTGATAGACAAACGAACATGCTGCGCATGCTTCAACGGAGCAAGAAAGATGCCTCATATTTTACTTCCTTTGCTGCAGCACATTTTATTACTGGGTAAAGATTCCTTTTTCCTTAAGGATTTTTTCCAAGATTCACTTATGTTGCTCTTGTCATTACATCCAGTCTCAAAATAGTCATAAAATTTGCCTTTACATTTGAGAGCATGGGTGCCTCTTACAGGTTCACAGTTTAGGGGGACACTGTCTCGCTCAGGTTCATTACTGCCTTTCTCATCAGTAAATTTTGCCTTTTCCTCATTACCGTGAGGCCTGGCGCTAGTGACGAATATTTCGTTAGCAGGTATCTGGTCATCGCTCCTGTAAGAAGGGGCACTGCCAATATCATAATCCACCTGCTGGGAACAGCTTGGCAAAGAAATGGGGGAGGTTGAGGAGGAGGAGGAGGAAGAGGAGGAAGTATTTTCTGTGTTAGCATTGACCGAGTAGGGTAGGTTTAAGTAGTGACTGCCACACTCTTGATAGAAGCAGCACGTGTGGAGCTTCTCATACTCCTCCTTGGCCATCCGGAGACGTTTTCTGTAGGGACAGTCCTGAGGCACGAACCACTCCTGCGGTGAGGTGCCACCGAAGGAGCACGCGGAGAAGCACCAGTTGTTCTGCATGATGATTTCTCCGTGGATTCGCTTCATTAAGTTGTTGATGAGGACGGATCTCCGCAGGTAGACTTCAGGATCGTCAATGAACTTCAGCTTTTCCAAAGACATGTAAAGGATATGGGCCCGTTCCTCAAACACCGAGATGGTCTGAAAATGCAAAGGACAAAAGATACAGAACTGAAGTCAACCGGTTTTGCTCCAGGCAAGAGAAAGAAAATGAAGCACAGCATTCACTCTGTGCCACTGCTTTCTCGTTCTCTTTCTCAAGCACCTAAAACTGGCTTCCCCTTTCGCACACCCGCGTGGCTGGGGACCTGCTTTTTCTTGGCCACAGAACAGCCCCGGGCCGAGGAGGTACCTGGCTGCGTGTTACACATACAGGGGCAACCACAGGGCGCAAACCCAGGACGGGAGAGCCAAATCCTGACCGGGCTCTTCACTTGCCTCTGGGGTTAAAACACAAAATTGTAGTGCAGTTTTGCTCCAGTCACGGGGCAGGGGGGGGACTCTTTGATGCAAATGGACCTGACCCCATTCCCTGCGGGGCTTCTACAACGCTCTGAAGCCAGGCGAAGGTCCCTCCCCGCAGCCTCTCTGCAGCACGGACCGTCACAGGTTTGGGAGATGCGGCCAGCAGCGAGTGCCGGAGCATTTCATCCACCGCCAGCAGAAGAGGCCCTCCAGTGAGGAGGTTTCCATTTGCCAAGCTCTCGTCCACCGCTCCTGTGTACAAAAACGCAAGCAGGGAGGGAGGCAGGGAGAAACCCGTCTCAAAGCATCGCAGCATCTGGAGAGCAGCTGTTGGCCTGCACACTACTCCCTGCGCTCTACGGGACCGGTGGGAACGCGGGTAGGCAGGGGCAAGGTCAGGAAACGAAGAGAGGATGGGGATTTGCAGCAATCCTGGCTGGGAGCCCGCAGATTTGTTCCCCCTGCCACGGTCCTTCCAGGACTCCCCTTCTCAGCACTGGCAGTGGGAGCAGGTTACTGCCCCCGGGAGGCCCCGGGCTCCACGCTGTAATCGCTACCCTGGGAATCAAAATAGAGAGGGGGTAAAGCACGCTACTGTAAGCAGCATTAACTAATTTTCATTTTTAGTAAGAATTTGGTTTGCGTAGGAGAAGAGAAGCGCGGCACAAAGAGAGGCTGCTCTAAATCCCCCCCATCTGTGGCTTGATCATTCTTCCCTTTCCCACATGGTTACAGCATTTTTGCAGAGTGGAAGTCGTAGCTATGAGGACTGGAAGCGCTTAAAGCACAGCTGCTTTTCACATCCATTCAGCGCTCCTCAGCCCTCCAGCTCTTTCCGCAGCCTGGTCCCGTCTGCAGGGCTCAGAAGCAGCACAGTGCCTCATAAAACAAAAACTGGCCATGTTTCCATGCAAGTTCACAGCTGAAGCTCTTCTTTGTTAGAGAGAATAATTTTCCATAATAAAAGACTCATTTTAAATCATATTAAGCCTACAGGTTAACTTGCATCCTTTACACGTGCTGCAGTAACAGCTGGGGAACCCGTAAAGGTCTCGAGCACACCAGGGAGCCTCCTGGAGACACATCCCAGAGAGCCACCAGCAGGAACCGGTTGTCAGAGGTCTTCTACCATGAGCAGTCGCCAGCAGCCCTGGAGAGGGGCTCTGGGCCCTACCACCATACCCTCTGCAGGATGAGCCACCTGAGAACGTAACTCCTTATTGCTGCGCAGAGGAGGTGCAAAAAGCATAAGAAATTCAAAGAAATCTGGCAGGAATCCTCCCTCCCCCAGAGCTCCGTGTTGCAAAGTAGAACAGGTATTCATGCTGGACAGAAGGACCTGGTGGCCCACTGGTGGCCCAGGGTTTCAGATGTGATACGCACCGACTTCAGCCCAGAAGGAAGTCTGGGTCAGGCCTCTCTCACCAATGCCTCTACAACTGCTTTTTTTGTGCTACGAGAAAGGGACAGGTAACAATTCCTCCTCTTTGCGAGGAAAATAATAGCTGGTGCAAAATCCAACAACCTATCCCAGAAAAAAACTGGCTGAAATGAGAGAATGGTGTGACACGTGGGAGACACGCTCGCTAAATAGAGGGCGTTTTTTGACACCCTGGTTGCTATCTATTCGTTGTTCCAGAAGCAGACCGAGCACCTTCTGGAATTAACGATGGGGCAGTTTTCCACCTTCCGGCCAATTACTTATTTCCAGCCAATGCTATTTGTAGCTGAAAATTCCTTCGGCTACTCTACGGTCCGTGGGAAGCGAGCTCGGCGTTACTGCCCGCTTCTCCTCGGCACAAATGCCTCGGGAAAACGGGATCCGACGGGGCAGGGATGAGGCTCTGGAGTCTCCTCTCCGCTCAGAAGGTCGCCCCTGCGACGCGGGGAAAGGTAACGCAGGAACTTGCTCCGCGCCTCGATCTGTTTTAGCGTCCGTCCCTGAGGCTCTCGCGGCGCTACGGCCTCCGTAAGCCGGGCTGTCGGCGGAGCGGAGCGGGGCGCGTCCCCTCTGCCCGCAGCAGGCAGCGGACGCGCCGGAGCGCCGCAGGCCAGGCAGGATCCCGCGAGGCAGGGACGGTGCCTGGAGGAAGGCACGAGCCGTCCTCGAGCACGTTGCTCCCGCTGTCCGGCCCCTTACAGGACTGCGCCCTTCACGAACAAGAGTGCAGCATCTCCCAGAAAAAAAAGCTGGATTTCAATTTAGGTATTCGCTGGCCTGGGAAAAGGTTGCTCTAATCCCTCCCTTGATGGCCTTCATTAAAAAAAAATATTCTTTCACTTACTAATCTGTTCTTTTGGAGTTATTAGCTTTTTAATAAACAGGATTAAATACCGAAGGAGCTTGTACTCCTTTTCCGAGTCACTCTGTTTCTCCAGAGGCCCCGTATCCCATCTGGGGTGCACGGAACCTGCTGTTATTTTCTCCCCCGGAAAAAGTTTGGAGTGAATGGGGAATTGTGGGCTCTTCTTATTTACATTCGTTCTTCGCTTCTGGTGTTCAAACTCTACAGAGCTGCTTCTGCACACATGGTACAAACTATCTAAGAACAAAAGAATCTGAAAAAAAAAGTTATTCTGAGCATTTACACTTACAGTTGTTATAAATGCAGAAACGCCTTTGCTTCCTAGGCAGTCTGATGACAATAAAACAATAAATGTGAGCAAGCGACATTTGTTTTGGAGCAAACAGCTGGATCATTCCCCTAATTTCAGTGGAGCATTTCAGCCTTCTGGAACTGGGTCAATCAAGTGGTACCAAGCAGCTGAAACTCGGGGTAAAAATAACGGCTATTAGAAAACATACTTTATGCGCACAGCTGCTGAGCGGTGGATGGAAATCCTCTTCTTCCACATATTTCCTTTTAAAGTATGTGATCTTGGATGTCGTTACAGGATTCGAAATTCCCCTGTAATGCGATCCTGCGGGCAATAAATCAGATACGACAAATAACACGCGGTTTGCCGGAGGTCCTCCAAACAAAACACTTCCCATTTCCCTTCCCGCTACGGGCGGGGAGCTCCGCCGCCCCCTCGCACCCACGCGTTTGCAGCCACCGGAGCGAGCCCGCCACCTGGCCGCGCCGCGCCTCGCCAC
>VXAA01000256.1:439062-520048 GCA_013399115.1 Anseranas semipalmata
TTTTTTTGCCACAAGGCTCTGGCAGATCTGAAAAAGGTGACATTAAGCTTCGTGCAGCCATCTCCTGAGGAGTGCTTGTCCTGCCTGCTCTAGGAGAACAATAAAGCCCCGTTGGTATTTATTTCAGTAAGCGTAAATATTTTTTTCCAATGTTCTTAGCCAAGATGTCTCGTATGCTCTCCACCTCCACCCCGCTGGTGGCTGCGTGGCTCTGCCAGACGTGTACGGCTCCCTCCAGGATCCAGCTCGGCGGGAGTTCAGTTTGCAAAAGCACGGCAGTATCCCGATGGTAGAAGGCGCTCCTCTGGCTGCAGAGTGCAGGTGACGAGTTACCCTTTGGAGCAGGTTTCGGCACTGAATAGGTGCTGGATGTTGTTACAGTGACCGAAGCTGGAGGGAAGATGGGGTCACACCACTCAGGCCGGTCTGAGGCAGCAAAGCCCTTCTGTTATATAAGGAGACTTCCCAAATCCCAAGGCAGTTCTCGTTCTTTAAAAGAGGTACCAACTAAAACCACTTCCCCAGCTAACTTTCACTCCCATGCAGCAGCACACACATGTCGCTGGCATCAAAAATGAAATGTTTTATGGGGTTAATTATATCGCCTTCTTCACTTTCAGTCTGCTGAAGAAAGTAAACAAAGCAAACAAAAAAGTGTTTGGGAACAAAGAGCAAGTTGTCTGCCACTTTGCCCTGTGCTACTTTCCATGAAGAATGAGTGCTATTATTATTCTTTTACAAGTTTCCTTCTAAGGGAAATAAACACCAAAGGTAGGATTCCAAGGAAATGACTCACAAATATTGGCAACAGGCTCCGAAAATTGGATCCAGTCTTCGCAAAAGCCTTAAGCAGAATACTAACCCCTCTTATTGCAAAATAAACTTTTCCCATACGAGCCGTGCACCAGCTCTGTGCGTGTGTGCACGTCAGGAAAGCGGAGACAGGAGCGGCAGAAACCATTTCTCGTGCCCCCCCGCCCCCCACTTCCCTCCGGGGCACCGCTCCTGATGCCATTTTTAGCTGGAAGCTGGAAATTTTTAATAACCGACTGAGTCATCCTCGGGAGCGGGAGGAAAGGGGATGCGCCTCACCTTGCCGCGCAGCGCCTGCCCTCCCCGCCTGCAGAGACCCGGGGGGCTGGCAGCCGGTGCACTGCAAGGTGATTTACAGCAGCTGGCAAGCGCCTTCACCCTACGGCTGTAAAAACGAGGGGCAGAGCAGGGAAGGGATTTTTTTTTTTTTCTCCCAATCCCCTGACATTGCTTTGGATTCAGCAGGGCGGGATCAGCCTGTAATAATCTGTTTGCAGTCACCGAGTTACCCTTTCAGATGTGCAGAAGGTAACTGTGCAACGTGACTCATATTTTATTTCTTAATCGGGAACCCTGGGAACCAGGAATGCAGACATTGAAAAATCAGACAGCTGAGCAAAATCAGTGTGGCAGGATTACCATCTGCAAACAGAACAATCTACTTTGCATATTTATTTCTCAGCTGTTCAAAATTTTGAATCATAAATGTATTTTCTGTATCACTTGTAATGCATACGTTCAAAAGCGCTAGTGCTCTCTCATGTCACTTTTGGGGGTTTGTTTGTTTTGTTTTTGACAATGTAAATCTGATTAGACAAGAGAAACAAAAATTGCGGATCTTGCACTGAATTCCTTTGCAGCTCGGTTCTACTTAGGCAAGGCTTTCAAATTAGAGAAGCTGGTCCCCCCATTCATTTCCTTTGCAAAATCCTATTTAGCCGCTCCAAACTGAGATGAAACAAACGGGCACCCCGGGCTGGAGTCACATTATTTTTATTTTCAGAAAGTCCTTTTACAGCATGCCTAAAACCGACTGGCAGCCAAGTACCTACTTAAGACGCTAAAGGCTGCATTAGTGGAAGTTTTGCATCTGGTTCAAGATCTCCAGCACTGCCAGGTAGTTTCTCAAGCCTGTAATTCACTGCGTGCCCACCAGACACTTCTTCCAGTAGAACCTGTAAGTAGGAACGATGTTTATATAGACTGTCTGAGACATCTGGACTGTGCTGGGCTTCAGCCGTCCTGCAGCCAGTCACAACCAGCCGTTGGGGTGGGAAGGAAACCGGGGTACACTGGCGTGGCGCTGCCTTCCTGAACCTGCTGGCAGCCTGGCACAGCAAGCTGGGAGGCAGCAGCTCCACGGACCCCTCCTCGTCACAGAGCTAGTGGAAGGTTTGTCATATTAATGCTTGCACAGCCGGTCATTTGGTGACAGGAACAAGGGGTCGGTGGGGAAGCAGCAGCTGCTGCAGGAAGGGGTGCGGAGGGAAGAGCACCAAGACAACGAGGGGAGCAACAGGAGCAAAAGAGGGAAGAAAGGCCATGGGTGGTAGAGTTTGGTTATTCCCCAGGTTGTTCATCCGGTAGTCTGTGCACTTTGTAAAGAAGCAGAAACGACCCAGCCTACACCGTTTCTCAGCCTCTTGCAGCGCTCACCTTTTCCTGCTGTCCAGAAGCCCCCCAGACCCTGCCCCAGCAGCAGCACAGGCAGTGTGGGGCCAGTGAGGCTCCCGTCCCATGCCATGCCATGCCATACTACTGCTGGGACTTCTTCACCACGTAGAGCACCCATTTTTTAGATGTGACAAAGCTCAATGCACGAGGCTACCACGCAGCACAGGCACTGGCTGATCATCAGTAAGAGACACTTCAGGCGGGATTGGATTAGCCATTCACTTCTGTGCTCTGGGGACATCTCAAATTGTGGGACACGCCACAAATTACAGTGTTAATAGGAAATACATATCTTGATGTAGAACTTCTTATTTGATTGAAATCTTTTTTTTTTTCCTAAGACTTACAGCATTCAGATTGACTCTTAACTAACATGACTTTGTCCATTCGTTTCCCAGTCTCCTTGTCTGTGCTCCTGTCTTCAGACTTCAGCATTTGGGATCTATAAAAGCAAGCAAACAAAAAAGATCCATTTTATCAAAATTTACAGGGCTTTATTTATTTTCCAATTAACAATGCAGACCCAAAAGATTAGGTTTTTAAAAAATAAAACGTTTTTCTTTCAGTGACTCCCACCTATTGATTTAACAGTTAAAGAAGAGGTCATGCCTTAGAACCAGGGAAAAATGACATAAAATACTCATACAGTATAAAATAATCTTGCAACCAAGGAAAGTGAGAAAAAAATAAATCTGGTACATATGAAATTGAGGTGACAAAAACAAAGGAAGTAATGAGAGGGTTAATATAAGCAGATCAGAGACATTTATAAGAAAAGCACTCATCTGCACAATTTGTCATTGCAAAAGCAAAGATGCAGATTTTTGACTGTCCTTGGACAGATATTCTATCAACATCTACATTCAATTATTTAGATGGTGCTACAGAAAGTGATTATTCTTTTTACTTGAAAGTAGTATGAAAAACTTGAAGTTATTCTGAGAACTGAATTTCATTTAGTGATCTGTTTTGTGGCACATGTCCTCATCGGGGCTAGGAGTGGTAGCGCTGCGACCCACAGAAGCGGTTCTTCCTCTAGAACCCAAAGGTGCTCTTCATCAGCGCTCTGTGTGTCAGGAGCACTTTTATTACGGCGAGTAGAGGCCATTTGTAAGGAGAGCGCAGCCCCACACGGATGGTGCTCCCAGGGACCAGGAAGGACCACGTGTCCTGACAGCCTGCTGTGCACACTGCTGGCAGAAGGCAGGAGACAAGGGTCTGGGGAAGAGGAAAACACAGGGATGTTCAAGCTGGAGCAACCCAGCTCTCCCTCCTGCTCACACAGGTAGCTCTAGGCAAAAAGAAAGTAGATAACCGAACGCTGGGCCCAGCAGTGGTGAGGATTTGCTTTCCTCTGTTGCAGACCTGGGTAGCATCTGATGTCCGGAAAGGAAGACTGCGGCTCCACGCAGTGTTGATGAGGGGGAAGAGGCATTTTAAGTGCAGGATCGGGTGCAATGGCAATTACCCAAAGCCATTCCTGCCTGCCTGCTCCAAGCCTCTGTGTAGCCACTGCAGCCTGTGTCAGCCCTCGTGTTTATCCACATGGCCTGTCCTGGGCTACTTCAAAGCTCCAGGGACCCGGGAGGTGCCCGAGCTAAGTCCTGTGAAGCCCAGGGCAGCAGTTTTCTAGCTTGTGTGAGTTGTGGTCTGGGACATGCAATTGCTGTAGTTTAAACAAAGTTCTGCAGCAACAGCCATGATCTCAATGCAATACACAAGTCCTCAAATTTCAAAAAAATAGAAAAAGGAAGATAAGGGGACGCGCTTGTGTATTACTCCATATCTTCACTTTGCCTACAGTATACTGCTACTCACCACAGTACCCATCTCTACATTCACCTTCATCTCCAGAAGCAATAATAAAGACACAGTATATACTGCCCTTCTCAAGCACGCACTCAGGAGCTGAACAGTGACTTTTTTGCTAAAAGGAGAGATTTTTAAACTTCACTATCAGTTCATCCATCAAACCACTAAGAAAAACTGAATAATGATCAGGTTTGGCTCAATTATTCAATTGATTTATTTTTGTCATTGTAATGAAGTTCCAATATGAACTCTAAAATTTAGATATCATGTTAAATTTCCAAAGTATTTGCTTTGTTTTGTTTTGTTTTTAGCTCTAGCTTAGCTGCTCTTCCACGATAATGAGTTAAAGATTCATTTCCCTCCGTGTCTGCTTCTGCTCAACACGTTCCTGTTTGCCATCCCTCTCTGTCACCCACGCTCTCTGCTTTTCACAAAGGCAGGCAAAGACGACTTTCCTCGCTCCACTTCCACAGGCCAGACCGTGCCAGCCCAGTTCCCCAGGCACACCTCCCTCTGCGAACAGCGTCCCTGAGCACAACGGGACTGCTCAGCCCAAATAAAGCTTGCAGAACTCGGCCCCACGAAAAAAGACCCAATCAGTCCAAAGACAGAAACAAACTCAGAGAAACATAGCAGGGCACAACGCCGAGAGGCACCAGCCCAACTCGAACGCAGCCAGAAGCAGGGGGCCAAGTTCCTATCACAGGCCTGGGAGAAGTTTGTGCAAGGTTACCAAAGATCACCCCGAGCTGGAAGGGTGATAATAGGCTTGAACAATTCATTATTAAGAGCCAGGGAAATACACCCTACTTGTCTTTGGTATGAGTACATCTCAGCCTCTGAAGGATATATCATCTTTGAAAAGAAATCCCAACAGCTAAAAATCTGGATGCTGAGAAATATACCATTCAATTACAAAGTAAATTATATGAGCCTCCTGTGTGTGGTTCTGCTCTCAAAAAGCATTAGCAGCTTCTTACAACTCTGCAGCAATAGGAGAGCAATTTCTTTACTTAGGGAAGCACAGTAAATCAGAAATAAAAGGTCCTCAAGAAAAATACCTAGGCAGCAATTTCTAATCTGAGAGGCAGAAAAGGAGTTAAAAAAAACAGCAGAGCATAGCCAACAATTGAGAAATAAATTGGTAGGAGAAATTATTCTGGGAGCCAGAGTGGGTCACAGTAAGTTAAACCATAGACTGCATTTGTTGTCTGAAATTATTCCAAAAGGAAAATTATTCCAAGAGAAGGATGAATATCCTTGAATAATCCAAACCAAAAATCAAATATAAAAGCAAGAGTATTACTTAATTGGATTCCAGGTCCATGTCATCTTGAAGGAATTAACCACTTGCCCAGGTTTTGTTCTCTGTTTGTTTTCAAGTACACAGGGAAAGCATTAGGGAATGTAGTGAATCAGGCTGGGCACTAAAATTAAGTTTCTTATTCAGTTTATACATTGTATGTGTTTTTAAATAGAGTTGATTTTTTTTTTCTCCCAAAATCTGATCCTGGTAATATGGCATGTATCATATTTCAAAGTATACTTGTACAAAGGAAATAATCACTTTAATAAAAGTCCAAAGTTAAATATATCAATTTCAATGCAGATTTTGGAACTGGGATTCATTCTCAGGGCCACTATACACTGCAGCAGGGTACCGGGGTACCAAGCAGGAGAAGTCAGATTTACCTGGTACCACTTCAGCAATTCTGCACACAGGTGTAAGCATTTAGGCTTGTGACTATTCCAGAGCACTTACCGATTTTTGGGATGTCACGCCCCTCTATGTCCGTGTGCTAGGAATTACACATCCAATATGAGGTTAAGAACAAAAGTAAATGTATAATTAAAGAAACAACAAACAACCCATTATCTCTGCAAATTGAGCAACAATTTAGCTTTAACAGATACTTTCACAAAATCCAAATGAATGGACTTGCTCGTTACTCATTTTCACCAATGGAAGTGACCAAGTCCATTACCTACGACCTATGCTTGCTGCTCTGGGGCATTCCTGGTGCAAAGCAGTGTAATGCATCCATGCTTCAAATTCCATATTGAAAGATTTAAGCACCCATATAAAGCTGGACTTTCATATTTTTTATATCTCTGAAGCAAATACCTTCATATGCATTTTAGAGGCTGTTGCTTTTAAGGGGACTTCTATTTCAGTTGATAAAGCATCACACACTAAAGGTAGTTTAAAATAACTAAACGTGATCCCCTCTGTACATACAGTAACTTAAATTTTGGGGTTTAGCAGGCTGACACAATTCTTTTCAACCAGAGAGCTTCAAGCTAAACAATTCCAGTTTCTGCAAAGCATTAATTTTCCTCCATTTTTATGCTGCCAAGGACTGTTATGGTCATACTTTTTTTTCTCCAACCATTAGCTATATTTGGAAATAAATATATAAAAAAATCCTAAAGAACTGATGGATATAGAAATTCTATAGAAAGAAGAGAAAGAAGAGAAAGAAGAGAAAACAACAACTTAGTTGAATTCAATGTAGTTCAATTCAAATTGGTTAAGGATTTCTTTACTTGCTTAGTGGCTATTTCTCAGTATCTGTATGAGGGTTATTACTAAAATACATGAGCCAGCTACTCCTCCTACAGGTCAACACATTGATATCTTGGTTGTTCAGAAAATGCTTCTGGTGGCACATTTTCTTCAATGCCCCAGACCAATTATAGGCAGTGTGGTATTTGTAGAGGGAAATGAGCATTTTCTGCTATCCACTGCAGAAGAGATGGAACTGTGACCTCAATTGCTTGCATTCATTAAAGATCCTATAAAACGTTTTATAAGGGTAGGTTCTTTAACCTCAAGGCTTTGGCCAAATTCCAGCTCAATTACTACCTACCTGAAAATTCTCCTATTAAATTAGGATCGATGTATTTGTCTCCTCCTCTGAACTGGTGTGCAGCAGTGGCCTGAACTGCTAAGAGCTTTCTAGGTTTCATCTTGAAGCTGGCTCATTTCAGGGTTAGGTTAAGACTATCAATACACTCACTTGACACAGGACTAGATACTACAATTAGTATTTGTAAAATGTTTCAATATACACTTAGAAAAAGAAACATTGAAGTGAAAAGCCTAACTCCACATTGCACCCAGAAAAGAAACCGGGTAAGATTACGTGCAATAACTTGCTGAGAAGTCCACCAACAAAGAGCGTTACCGGATGCAAGTCGAGGCTGAAGATCTAAGTACATACCATCACGATGTGTTAACATTTTCAAAATCCACCCCTCACATAAATGACAATTCTGTTTCTGTGCAAGGCAGAAATGTTTATCTCACAGTGGTTATATGGACTGAAAATTCATTGAATCGTTTTACGGCTTTTGTTCTTTCGAGAGCAGCATTTACCAGGGATGTTTAATTTGGATTGCCCAGAATGACAATGAACAGTTTAAGTGTATTCTGGTCTTCAGGCTCTTGATGTAATAGATGTTATGCAGCATGTCTACCTTTTGAGAAAGCTTTCAGTGAAATGCTATGCATAATTAGAGAGGGTGGGATACACACTACGAGAAGAACAATTCCTTGAAATATTTCTGGCAGTGAAATGCTTGCCTAAGGGTGGATCAATCCATTCCACAGAAAAGCCAAAAAGGAAGCAGAGGGGCAAATCTGTGTGTGAGATGTGTTGTGGCTTGGGCAGCAGCACCCTTTGCAGATTGTCTGGAAATGCCTGTTTTTGAATTACCTGCGGCAATTGCCATCTCTCAGCTTGCTGGTGCTCCCACATCGGTCATGCACCACCTCCCTTCCCCTCAAAGGGCTCTAACGGAGGTCCAAGCACAGATAGCAGCAATCCTTCTACCGCGACTCTTGTGTCAGAAAATGCCTCAGGGTGATCTATGTCCTTGAAGCGGGTCCTGCTGTGGGACAAGTGGTCTGGGGGTGGAAGGAGAAAAAAAAAAAGAAAAAAAGAGGGATGGTTGTTGGAGGTTTAGGAGAACCCCCATGATAACATCAAATGTATTAAATGTGCATCATTTTAAATGATGACGTTCCCATACACTTTCTATTTCATTTTTTGAAAGGATGAGTTAGACCAGAACCAAGCAGCAATTTCTGTCCCATCAAAATGGCTCTCTGTGATGTTTCAAAGTTATTTAGAATCAGTTCTGCCTGCCCCTATATATTTCATTTCTCACAAGTTTTACAAGATTTTTTTTCATAGTAGGATAAAAAATGGTTGGATAGACTCCTTGCAGGCAACAGTCATCAATGTAAAATGTCTCCATATTCATAACTGCATTTTTTTTTAGGTGGTGGCTTGAGGATCATATTTAGCTAGGTGTGGATTACCAGGGAAAGGACAGCTCTGCTCCAGTCCACTCCCACCCCTCTTATGCTGCCACCAGCATTCATTTAAGCTCAAATTCAGTCCTACTGGTGAACTGACCTCACTGAAAACCATGTTTTAAAATCTTGTTAGGCTTATTCTGATCCTTCAGTGGCTCTTGTTGATAGTAAGAATCACAAAAAGACTGCATAACTGAGGTATTCAGCATACACATTCAGTGTTTAAGCATAAGCAGAAAAGCATTCTTCCACATACAATACCACTTAATATAATTTATATAGAACAATGCTTTAGAGATAGTATTCCATACTATCTTTCAACAGAAGATGCATATCAGCTTTACAGATTAATTTTATGCTATGGCAGGTCATTTAGTGCCTGGATGTATCAACAACATGCAAGAAAACAGGAATTTTGGCAATGAAAACAAGGGCCAAGTAAGTCAGCTAGGACTATAAAGCCAGTTCGCATCAAATGGGGAATTAAAGAGGATTCCCACCTCCCAGTCCCATGCTTAGACCAACAAATATCACCTCGCCCTCATCCTGTTTTATTAAAAGGTGTGCTCAAGGTGCTGGAAACAGGCCGATTGCTATTTCCCAACCAGCGCTACTACTTTACAATACGTACCACTTCTGTCGATGACAGTAGTTTGTATTTGCTGGCAAGCCTTCTGTGAAGTTCAGTTAAGAAACCATGTGCTTGGAAATAAGGAAATACATAGAACTACTTCATCCCAACTGTCAGCTTGGCTGCGTGCGTAGCAGATGGTGAAGACTGAATGGTTAATGCTGTTCCTTAGCCTGTTGGCCTGGCTTGTATGCTCCTAAGTGTTTTATATTGTCTCAGAAAATTGCAACAAGCTTGTGTGATGATTTGCCACTGGGGCTTAGATCTACATTTTCCTGACCTTTAGCCTCACTGATTGCTTTGCAGCTTTTGTTAAACGGTTGATTAAATACCCCCCTGCCTTTTTTTTTTTTTTTCCTTTTAATAAATATGAATGATGCCTATGTTCTATATCTCCCTGATTTCCTAAGAATGCCAGACATTTTCTGGTAAAGGCATTACTTAGCAAAGGCTTGTGTGACTGACATTTTAGTCTACTGGTACTTTAGGTCTCAGCATCAGCAGATGAGAATGCCGTGATGTCATGGAAAATGTGTTCTTAACTCTAACAAACAAATGGGATACAAATCTTGTCTCCTTCTGCAGGTTTGTGCCCACTCCCTTTCTTAACTGTTACACCACTGCAACAGAACTGATATGACAGGGTATAATAATTTAATCTTTGATTACTGACTGATTATAATCTTTTATACTCTTATTATTTATTGAGATGAATTGGCCTGGTATTCTGAATTCCTGCTTACAGTTAACCTTTAATTGTAAACAGTGGGCTACAGAGGCTGAACTATCTTCACTGAGGTTCTTGAAACAAGGACTTTCTCAAGCAGGAATGAAACATGGAGTTTTCTTGTTTTGCACTAGCAAAATTAAAGGCAGAATGTATTATTTCATGGCATTATGCAAAAAAATAAATAAATATAAAAAGCAATGGGGGGAGATTTTATTCTGCCTCTAAAATATACATATTAGTTCAACATGATTTTACACAATTTGACAAGAGGATTTTCATTATTAATAAGATGAAATGTGAGGCTTCTAATTAAGTGGAAAACAAACCACTGTAAACTACACTCAGAACACACAAATCTATTAGGTTCTGAATTTAATAATAAATCATTTATCTAAACCCCAGACGATTTGTTGCATGATCTTATTTGATGATAATTTATTTCCTTTGTGCAATTTTAGGCTTATTTGCTTCCTTCTATCCTTACTATTCTTAATGCTGATACAACGGCAGGTTTTGTTTCTTTTTTTTAGATGCCTCTGCTGAAATGTAGCTACTCAAAACAATTAGCAGGTAACAAAATGCCTCATATTGCCCTCATTAATTTTGGGGAAGTAGAGTAATTTACAAGTAAAATGAAACGTCTACTATGAGTCGAGCACTGAATTAGAATCACACTGCTGGACTGTAAAAATAAAAACACCAGAGAGAAAATGCAGGTTACAAATTTCAGCAGGAAAAACAATAAATAGCCCTTACCTACAGGAGTTTTGGGAAACAAGTAGCTAGTGACTTCTAAGTGATTTTAAAATACTATCTAATGTGGAATTTGCTACATGAAGACAACGATTCAGAGAAAACCTTTGACAGGTAAAGGTGCATCTGCATAGAAATGATGCAATTTGGCTCGGTCTGAAGCAATTACTGTTGCACAGAAAGCTATTCAGCAACTACAAGCATTACACCTACTTCTGCTCAGCTACATACATGAAACATAGGAGACTGAAAGGTGCCACACATGCAGCTGAAAGTTGAATTTGATTCACGGGGTGTATTAACTCTTTTTCACTGTGATCTTTGAGTAGAAAATGGCTATTCACAAATGGTGAGCATTACCATAATGACTACATATTTCATCTATTCTGCCACTTTTTCACAGCTTCATATATCCTCAATATTTAAACAAATATTTGATTGTTTATATGATCAAATTTTAATAGATCTCATATCATCTGGAGAAAAACTTTTTTTTTTCTTATACACAAGGGTACCAAATGTCTTATGACATCTTCTAAAGAACATGGACACAAAATAAGTGCTCCTCTTGAAGTTTCTTAAGTACCAAACATGTATCAGTCTCCATATGGAATGACAAGTTATTTTTAAGTATATAGCCTTTTGAAAATGCCAGCCTTAACACCAGCAGGTACCACATTCTCTTGTTTGTTGCAATCCTAGGATCTGCGCAGATGACAAGGATGGGTCCAGATGATCAGGATCACACAGCAATAAACACATCACTCTCTCCAGTTTCATCTGGTAAAAGTCACTGGGCTATGCTCCTTTAATCTGCAGAAATGGGAAGAAATGATAGATGCTCTTTATCCTATGTCTTCCTAGCTTTAGGATAGGGAAAAATGGTTTAATTGTTGTAGCATTTTTTTTTTCATGTATGTTAATACATATTGAAATGTACATATATCCAGGCACATCCTAAGGCAGACCTGTTATGAGGGCCCAGAAAGCTTTTTTCTAGTATGTGCCACAAAAATCCTTAGAGGATAGTATAGAAGATCTAAGCTGGGTCACAGTGAAATTATAATTGTTCCTTATGGAACATGTTCTTTCATGTTCAAATCAAACTTCAATTATTTCAGCCTACCTATGCCTTAGAAAGGGGAAGTTAAGCACATTAGATGAGATCGTTTCTGAGAGAAGCATGTGGGACAAAGAAGCACACAAAATCACAGATGACCCCAGAAGAAAATTGCATAAAGCCAATTTCCAAAGTCAATCAGAATTATCACCTGAGTGTGTCTTTATTTGCCAGTATACACATTGTATTTGTCAGAACATTGTCACATTGATTAGTTTAAAATTCTCTAAGTAGAAGATTCATGACATCAACAAAGACTGTGAGAAACTCAGAGGGAACTGGGGAAACTTAGGAAATTCAGAAACAGAGCCAAAGTGTGTTAGGGCGAGGATTAGTTAGCTTGCCAAAATGTAAGGTTTTCTTTTAATGCTGACAGCAGTTCAAATGGTTGACCAAGCGTTAATATCTCCTAAACAGTGAAGTCTACTATATTTGTTTAAGATCTAACTAATTTCAAAGGAAAGTGACAACGACCAGTTTTAAAGGTAATTTTTCCTTTTTTCAAATACTTTCCAACAATTACGTTCACATGCAAAAAGCTGATTCCACGTACAGAAAATACTTTGAATTAACCAAAGGATATCCATTCCAGTCCCCAAACCGACAAAAACACATTTCACAAAGTAATCAATAGAGAGAGCAAACAAAATAGAAAACCACAGCTGCAAAGCTTGTTACGTAAAATGACTATTTTAATGTTGTGACAGATCCACAGTTTGAAAATATACTATAGCATGTTTTCATCAAACTAACACAGAATTAAAGTTACCTGTGCTGTACAGGTAAATACAACTGCAAAAAGCTGGTGGCATTTTGCCTTTCCCCAAAATCAGAATAGTAATGGATGCATATGCTGAAAGACCTGCTTTTTTATTATTTTTATTTTATTTTACTTTTTTTTTTATTATTACAGAAAGAGAGCTGACAACATTAACTAATCTTGCACACTGGAAACCTTCAAGATTAATATACACTAGCATAAAATGACAAAAGTATTTTTTTTTTTTTTGCCAGTTAATAAAGAAAACAAAACAAGATGTATCTGACATCACACAATTGGAGATGCTGTAGATACAATGTGACACATAATTATAAATCCCTCTGGGGATTTACAATTTGACACCCAATATGCAGATCTGCAACTTCATTGTCAGAACTCTGTTTTCACCTGCTGTGGACTGAAATGCCATGAAAGGTATGTCTTCATCTGGATTATAATGACAGTTTCAAACAAAGTCCTAAGAATTTAATAAGCTATGTAAACAGTTGAAAACAGTCATCACTCTGTTACTGTCAAAATGTAAAAAAAAAAAAAAAAAAAAACAGAGAGAGAGAATTTTAATTACTGCTTATTCAACTTAAAAACACAGCAGAACAGAAAAGAAGCTCAAGAAATTCTAGAAGAGGGAAAATTCAGTCGCAGACATTACTTCTGGGCTCCAAGATTCTGCATGTAAATGAAAGCATGAAAACAAAATCAGAATAGTCAAGAAAGGAAAAGAGCACTGATGTTTCATGTCTAAAAAGTTCAGCCGAAATGCTTTTTAAAAATGCATATAATTAGGAGCATGGTTGGTAACATGACAGTAATATACCCATTTTCAATGATCTTTGATTGACATATAAAAATAATTCTCCAATTTCTAAACAGGACTTGCAAATATAACCTATTCCCTTTAAAACTGTGCTTGGTGTCTTAAATGTTTAAGGCTATACATGCATTGAATTTTAAGGAGTTTCAAGTTGAAACATTAGTTGAAAACCCTGTTATATTACATAAATTATACAATGAAGAGGATACTAGTAGGAAATGTACATATAACGCAGCATGAGTCTGTTTCCATAAGACCAGCATATGCTAGACAGTTATTATATAATATCAGGACTTCAGACACAAAAGCTGAATCTGTTCTCAAAGTTGCACACTTCAGATATATGTATAAAATGAGTAAAATAAGCTAATTTGACAGCACTGATTTATATTTTTGTGATGTGATTTTGATTAAAATACACAAAGAAATATAAATCAAACACATTGCTACTGATACAATAATGCACAACCAGTGAGAAAAGAGGTATCTTGAATTCTCAGCTGCGAGTCACATTTACAGAAGCCTATTTTATATTTGTTCAAAGAGATCCATTATGTCATTTCTGTCTTTAAGTAATAGCAAGTCCAAACATCATTTGTCCGAAGAATTAGAAACAGACTTGGTTCTTTGGTTAACACCATGTGACTTAGATCAGACACAGGAATCAGTTAGGAATAAACAGTCGTATGAGGAGGTTTCTTGGAAAGGCCGGAATGACGAAGGAAAGGGGAAAACTTAAAACTCAAAGAAATGCATTGTGTCAAACTGAACTGCCATTTGAAACCTCCTGTACTAGGAATAATCGGGTTAAGACATCTCTTGATTTGCAGTGACATTGCTTACACGTGATAACATTAGTTTCTCTACATATTGGTCTTGTACAAAAGAAACAAGGCACCGAGTGCATCGGTGGCATACAGGCAGTATAAAAGTATGCAAGAAAATGCTACATACCGTATATTTCATACACTTCTTAAAAATGCGGCGAATGTGTGCTATCTCTATGCAATATAATGCTTCACAAACCCAAGTCCTTGTATCCCAAAGAGAGAATGAATTAAAATGTGAAACACATTTTAATAACCTTGCTGATAACAGCACAATTCAATATTTGTATTCACTACGATCAGTTATTAGCTTATAGTCACCAGAAAACAAGTTCAAAATTACTGAAGATCAAGGGAACTATAATCTATAACTACACTTTTGGGACAGAGCCAGCAGCCTTTACTCGTGACAGACGTCCCACTAAGAATGGAGAGGAGGCTCAGTTTCACCACTGTTCTTCATGTTAACAGCACCTTTCTCTGAGTCACTGCAGAGAAATAGATGGAACTGCTTGTGGGGAAAGGTCCTCCCCAACATGAAGGAAGCGTGGTTAAACCAAGACCGGAGTAAAAGGCAGTAGGTTCAGGCCCTTAGTCATTATATTAGCACTTTAGATTGTGTAACAGTGATATAGCTTGCTCATAGAGCATTTAATTTTACATTGTTAAATCATCTTATAGAAAAATAGGTAAGAAAGCTCTGTAAGAAAGTATATATACTATATAAGGAGAAATCTCTCCTTAAAAAAGCAAAGAAAGGGAAAATTGAATAAAAGGTTTCACTAATTACACTTTGTCATGAAAATCACATTAAAAACAGTTATAAACGAAACAGTACGGAGCACTAATGAACCTTGTGGTTTACTGGAAAGGACAGCAAACTAGCTGTATAGTAAAAAAAAGATCTTTGCTCTATTTCCTCTTTTTTTTTTTTTTTTTTGTAAATACTCCCTAATACATTCAACTGCTTAGAAATTTTTCTTAAAATGTCATAGTAAGCCATTTGCAAAATTTACCATCAAAATTTGCTCAAAGCCCTGCTCCTTGCTTGCATTATGGCCTAGAAATTACCTTACACCTTAAAGTTATGATAATGCTTCTAGTTAACTCTGAAAATTCATTCAAACTCATGCTTTGGAAATGAACCAAAAGTTATAAAAGCAATCCACTTTAAACACCAGGCATGCAGTGAATGTCCATAGGATTTGCAAAACACAGCAAAAGAATTAACTTGACACAATGGGCAAGACTCCTGTCCTCAGATATAAGAGAAAAAGGATGACATTAATTACAGCCCTGAATGTCCATGAGGTATTCCTTCAGTAGTATGGTATTACTGCTTCTGCTCTCCTGAGTAGGTTCCTCAGAGAGGGGCAGCTTTTGGAGGCTTTATACCAGCTCTACCAGCAGTTGCTTCCAAGGAAGTGAATGAACTCTTCTTGCTATGAGGCTAGCCTTGCCCATTTTCTGGACATAGTTGTTTCCTGGTCTTCATTCCCAAAGGAGCAACACTATCCACTTTCCTAACTCCTGGCACATTCCTCCCCACGCGGATCTTATTCTGTATTATATCAGCAAAACCCTGCACAGCAAAACCTGGTCCAGCACATATCAATCCAATTTATTAATTCAGTCACACAACATCAAATATGAACTACGCTTGCTAACGTTAATATAATCATGCCGTATTCAGGTAGGCATAATATAAACAGATACACTGGGTGCATAAGATTTCTGCATAGGCTGCAGAAGGGAAGAAACCCTGCTTGAAATTAAGGAGGGGCAGTGGTAAGTTCTTAAGGCTAAACTAGTCCACCTCACTGTAGGCCAGTTTGTACTCACCCTGCAAGCAACCATTCATTTACCCTTCTTACCCATCTGTAACATATGCGAGGTTAGAAGCTATGGGGCTCCCACAGAGAGCAGCACGTGCAGCTTTGGATCTGTGAGCTCCCACAACGCACAGGACACTGCTTCTCCGAGCAGGGCTCTCCAAGGACCACACAGCTCCCCGAGTGGAACTGGAGTCATTGCAGCTACCCCTGCGTGAAGCCGTCTCTTATTGTAACGCTCTCAAACGACGTCTCTTCATCAGGCATTGTTTCACTGACAAGCGAATGCTCCTGTGACCTTCCCCTCAAAAACTACCACCAGAACAAAGTAGTCTGAAACCCAGCTGTGATGCACTACAAAAGCCAGCAGCTGAGTTAAATAGACCAAAAATACAGAACATTCTTGACAGCTTGTTCTAACAATAAACTTTGCTGAATATTCCAGCTAAAGCAATCAAGATGTTTGGGGATTGCTTTAATATTTGTAATGCTCAAGAATTTCCACAAGCTGAGGAAAAGAAGAAACAAAAATAAGAGATAATGATTAAATAACTAAGTTTGTGACAGTTTCCTGATATTTGTTTTTTACCTTCATTCATAACTGGAATCACATTTGATTGTGTTGCAGGTGCCCCGCTGTATCACTGCTCTAATCTCCTGATCCTATTACACATAACACTTCCAGGGACAGGTCCCTGCTCCTGTTGATGCCCATGGGTTCCTCTTATTAACACTAATGGGAGGTATGCATGCATATCAGTGGGAGAATTAAATGAATGTTGAACTGTTACTGAGAATTCAGCTTGAGGAGGAAGTCAGTCTGCCATGCAACTGACAAGCCATAATATTAAAGCCTCCCTTAGACAAGGCAGCAATTTTTCCTCCAGAAAAGTGTGATGAATAAGGGCTCAACACAACTCTCGGTTAAATGAAAGGGCATTGTGCTGTTAGTTTCAAGTCGGAACAGCTCAAGCCAAAGGGGTTCCACTCAAACATCACTCTCTGATTTTACCACAGACTTTTTGTCAGAATTTATACGTGTAAGAGAGATCTGTATTCAATTCATACATTAAAATCTCTTTTTCAAAAAACAATTTTCTTCTTCTGCTTCATCATGATAAAACTCTGATGGTTTGCATTTCAGAAATCTTAGCTAGCTGGACAGATCACAGAATTTTGCACCAGTACCTCATCGTAAGAGGTAAGGGTGCCCTCTACTTCTCAGGTCCAGTGACTGCCACAGACAGTTTCTCAGGGTGCTGGGGAGTTTGCAGGAGCAAGTCATTAGTGAGTAAAGAGAATAAATCAGCAACACAAACACAAATTTTAGACGACAAAAAAAAATTGCCCCAAAGGTCTGAAAAATGGGACTGATGCTGGCACTGCATTTGCCATCAGGAATGGCCGCAAAAATTTGCAGGTGAAAATATTTGCTACAGAAAATACCAAAAAAACCCCTGTTTTCAGCTCGAGTATTCTCTTCATTGAAAAATAACCCTCATCTCCAGTAACAGCACATACATTAACCCCAAGGGCTCACCATATTTTGTAATCTAATTATTAATGAGGTTAGAAGATTGTAATTGGATTGAGAAATTGCTCCACGTTTCTCCAGCAGCAGAACTTACACCTTGCCTAACTTCTGCCTTTGCAGTCAGACTCGCTGCTTGCTTACAGCGTGGCTGTCCCTTAAGTCCCGAGCATGAGGCAGCACCACGGGGACCAAGCTTTGAATCTTACCAGTGCTACCCCCCAGAGCAGGGAGCAGAAGCATGGCTCTGCTTACACATACGTGGGAGACAGTGATGTCCTACAGAGGCTGTAGGTCCTCTCATCCTCCTGCAGAGTGATTTCAAACTGGTCTGTGCAGATCGCAACCTTGCCCATACCACAGATTGTGAAAGGAACTAGCCACCTTTCCTCATATTTATAATACTTCGAGTTTACCTTTGAGAAGACCTATGTGAAATGTTCTAAACATTAAAGCAAATAGATTACATGCAGAAAGGATGGAATATTTTCAAGAACAGAATCTGTAAGAGCTTCACTGTTCTACAATTATTTAAGGCTACACTGTCAGAGAGCTAATTCAAGAATTGTAATCTCTATGTGGGATATTGGCACTCAGAAAAGTAATTAAATAATTTGATAAATTCCAAGTACTAATTGTACTTTTGAACAAAATTAAGCAACAAAAAGCTACGAAGAAAGCACACAGAAGTCTGAGGAAAACACAAATGCCTCTTTCTAATTTGTTTTGAACACTTTGTTCTTTAGAAATTCTGTTCCATGCTTGAGACTTAGCTTAATGCACAAAAACACATTATATGCATAAGCCCCTATGCAGGGTCTTATGCATCTAAGGCAGATTTCAGATAGGAAAGTATCGGTTTGCATAAAGCAATAAGGAGAACACAATGACAAACAAAGCATAAGAATGGGATCTACAAAGAAAGACCAACACGACAGCTACTGATACTGTAACTAATTAATAAAAATCCCAGGGTGAATCCAATTATTGGTGTGACTCGTTCTGCATGGAAAATCCATATTCTACTGCCCAAAAATTAAATACTCATTTCCATTCTTTACACATTCAGTTTACAGCCTTTGTACAGAATAAATCCAAATAAGGCAAACCTTCTGTAAAAAGCAAACTGGACCTGGCTACTGTGGAAAAAGCCACATAATCTAGAAAGAGATTCCTCTTCCCAAGTGTGCCCCACACAGATTATTATAAATCTCTGCTGTGTCTGAATTAAGGTTTCAGTGCCTTAGAAATCTGAATGATTAGACGTAAAACTGAAGCAATGCAACCCACAAATAGAAACCCAAGTCATGACACTGTTAGTTTAGTTTGGATTCTGTAAGAGGTTATTCGCTGCACCTTCCAAAATGACTTCTTCATTTGTACAGTGGCAATGTTAAATATATCTTCCACTGGAATTAACTTCCTCAGTCCCTGTTGTTAAATACTATAAATTATTTTATAAAGCAAAACCTGTACAAAGAGACAACCATTAACAAACAAGCTTCAGCTTTAAGAAAGAGCATCCAAACATCCACAAACAGAATGAGTAAAAACACTTCCACATCCATTGAAAAGTTGCTTTTGATCAGCTTCTAAGTCAGTTTCTGTTATAGGAAAGCTGAAAGAGTTGGGAAAGTCTGAGCATTTTCCTTATGCATATAAAATTGATGTTGATTTTTTTTATTATTACTATTAAATTCTACACTCAACATTACATTTTACAAACCAAGCAACAAAAAGGACTAAAAGAGACAACTTGTAGCACTGCAAGATCATTCCTGGTTAAAGAGTTTTTGAATTATTTGTATTTAGTAAATAAAGCTTCTGTAAATGAAGCAGCAATGCAATATCAGATTAAAAAACAGGCCTGTTAATCTTTAGATCTTAAATCTTTAAAAACTGAAAACCTGGCTCTGCAAATAAATCCCTCAGAAGGCACCAAATAAACTAAGAAGTGGAATTACAGTATTCTTTACAAAGGCCCTAGTGAAATTGTTAAGTAGTGTGAGAATTTGAGAACCACATAAAATACCTTTATTATTGTATACTCACTGTCTCCAATCTCACTGTACTTGACCGTATACCCTAAACCCAGGATTGTTCAAAGGTATTATGAAGAAATCTGAGAGAAAAAAAAATGTTCTAATGAGAACGCTCTAGGCTACCACTAATTGACTCAACAAAATCCAAAACTTCACTCTTCACCAAGTGCTAAAACAGTCAGTAAGACATCACCATCATTTATAAGAAAAACAAATTTGCTTGCTTTCCATACAGCAACAATTAAAATTAAATGAAACATCATTACAGGCAAATAGATTATTTAATTGGGAAGGTTTTAAAAAAATAATGTTTTCTCAATAATCCACAAATTCAGTAATATGAATTGGATTCAGCAGTCAGACAATTAGAGTGATTCTAGTTAAAATATTTGGGACAAATAGGAATCTCAGAAGCACAGATCTTTCCCTAATTTCAGTGAAAGCCAGGAGTGTTATCTGATAGCAAACTTTCTTGTGATACTGTGGTTTCTTAATTGTGTTGTTAGAAAGCTGTGGTTCCCAACCTGAACATAAGGAAAGAAAATTTCTATTTTGGGTGTGAATATTCATTCAATTGCCGGCAAATCACTGAAAAAAAAAAAAAAAAAAAACAACCCTCACTAATGTTGTCTTCTCCATGAAGAGAGGTAAAAAAAATCTGGTCTGCTCTGTACTTCCAAGAAATGGCATACACTAATCCCTAAAACAGCTCAGAAGAGACTCAAGCGAATATCTATTTCAACCAAAGTCACTGTATTTCTCATTCATTCTGAGTAGCTCAACTGCTGCAACTTCTTTCAGTCTTTCAACCTAACTTCCAACTGCTGACATTTTAAAGAAATCCATACCTATTTGTTTAACAAAAAATATTTTAGTAAAGTCGTGCTCTATGAGCTTCCTACATTGGAATACATGAATACAGGAGGTGCTTTCAACAGAAAGTTACATAGTTTTACAGTACAACCTGTCTAAGGACATTTGGAAGGGACCAAACTAATGATCTGGTCTCTTTGGATTAGGCAGAAGTACAGGCAAGAGGGAAAAACCCAATTTATGCCATATATAGAGCTCGTTCCTGTCACAGACTGAAGAAACATTTATTTTATGTCAAAGTTCACCTGATGCCCAAATGCTAGTATTTTTCAAACCAACTGCATATCAAAAATGAAAACTTAGTTGTACTAAGCTCCTGGAAAGAAACTCAGTGTAAAACAACAGTATATTTGTGCATGCCATATTACTAAATGTTGTTCTTCTCTGGTGGGTTTGTTTTTTTGCGGTGGTGGTTTTTTGTTGTTGTCCAGTTTTGTTTTATTTTTTTCTTTACAGATCAACTTTTTTTCATAGTGCAAAATTATCGACCCTTAATATGAATGCAGGCAGGTCAGAAGCTACAGTATTAGAGCACTACAAAAAGTACACGAGAAGGAGCTTACACTAATTTGGAGAACCTTACATAAAATATTACTGAATTGAAAAACACAAAACAAACCCAAACAAATACAGCATCAGGTGGATGGGGGAGGGACTGCTAACATATCTGCATATAGCAAGGCTCCTCTGACACCAAGGAAGTATCCGATACTAAATGACAATTATATATTAAATCCCGCTCTTTTGCATGTTGTGCACTCTTTAAGATGGAATGTTGACCTCAATTTTCATTTTTCACTTCCACAACAAACCTGTGGACTGTGACCGGAAATAACGATCATCTTGAAAGACAAAATTCCCTTAGAACCACAATGCACTTTTTACCATCCATTAAGATTCTAGTAAAGTATGCCATCTACATACTTGCTGTCCTTTAGATTCTTTCATCTCAGTCCAGTGATTAAGTTCATCTTCTCCTGAGCTGTTAAGACCTAAGGAAATCCACCCTATCATCTCTTTCCGCTTCATGCTGCGCTTATTGTATACAGACAATATGAGCGTCACATCCGAAAGCTGAAACAGTGCAACTTGGAAAACGAAGGTTTCTTTGTATACTGGATTTGGCTGTCCTCGGCGGATTGAAGTTTTGCATTTGGACATCTCTTGCCCCATGGAGTTCAGCAGTGTTAACTTAACATACGTATCTACAAAATAAATCATAGTTTGGAAGATCAGATATCTTAGAACAAAAGTTTTTGATAATGAGATATTTACAAGATTCAAGGATATGGTGTATACCGGGCTGATTGAACACAGCTTAGATCAGGCACATGAACAAGATGACAATTAAGCAAAATAGTACAAACACAATAACAAATTAATTAGCTTCAGTATAGTGTAAATGGGTTAAATTAAAGGTATACCTCATAATCCTTCTTCCCATCAAGCCCCCTTATTTGTTCCAAACTTAAATTGAATTAACACTTAGCAAGCTCCAACTAGCCACAACACTGTAAAGCATACCACTGAATTTTCAGAGAATAAGAATGAATGAAGTGGAACAAAGACAACTAATGAAGAGAAAAAGAAAAAAAAAAGTTGATATGCAGTGATGATATCAAAACAGCCAGAATGAAATAAATGCTTAAGAATAATCTCTGCATGGATGTGGTTCTCATTTTGGGCTTTTTGATTTTATTCATTATAAAGACCAAAACATAGTAAAGCGCATTCAAAAGTGGAAGCTTACACAATAGAAAAAAAAAAAAATCTTTTAATTCCTAGATTCATGAAGGGATACACTTATTATACCTTTAGAGAAATAACTTTTTACTTAATTCATAATGCTTGTTTAAAACATAGCTTGTACAGAGCTCTTAGGAAGAACATTTAAGAAGCTGATGCAAGTAAATGTGGCTAGCACGCACTGAATGTTAGTATTTGGGTATAAATGCTTATTTTTAAAGCTCTGTTTTCATTTGACTAGAAGCACCAAGCCATGCTCCTGCAGGAGGATGTGTATTCATGAAGATTTTAAGAAATATGCAACTGTATTAAACAATCTGTTTTTCTTTTTCGTTCTTCATTCCTGTCATGAATAATAATGAACAATATTATTAAAAGATCAGAGTTTCTGTAAAAAGAAACATTGCATACTTTGCAGGTACATTGAAATCCCATCATCCATAATCAGAGATAAATGCAACTTGTGCATTAAAGAGTGCCACAAATAATAAACATACACTGTTATAAACCAATACAGTAGGCAGCCGTGGATAGCTTTACTGCTGGCAAGTTTTCTTTTGCATGAAAAAGACAACATCCAATTAGTGTCTACAGGAACTCACCTCGGATTATATAAACCTGTCCACCTATCAAGTGTTTTAGACAACAGAACAGTCCATCTGACAACAGGGGGTGGAAAGCAGTAAAAGAAATAATGACCAGATGTCAATAGCTGGGTGAGAGAGGATCAAAGGTTAAAGTTTAAGAGGAACACTATTCACTGGAGTGGAAGAACACAAAACCATAGCACCATAGATCAGAAAAAGGATTGAACGAAAGGATTGTTGGGTAAAATTTCATGAAATGACAATTTTGTGCAGTTTTTGTGTAATCTTTAACAAATTACACTGCTTATATAATGGGTCATCTTAGCACTTATAGCTACTGGGTTCTAAAGCACACGGAACATAGAAAGATTCATGCAAACGATTAGGTTACAGAAGACTGGTAATAATCACTGTATCCATTTTATCAACCCTTATGCTTTTTCATGCAAACTCCAGCATATTAAGAAAAACTGCACATGGTGGTTATACTTCATACGTTAAAAGCAATAAAATGAAAAATAACTGAACTGAAAACTAAGCTTCTTTTGCCCTTAGGTGTTATAGTTACAGCTACTTGATTGTAACTTTTTACTTCTTGAGTAGATGGAGTTGGGCACGAGAATGGCTCTAATCTAAAGTCTACCAAAAGCTGAGGGATGCTTACATCCAAAATTCATATATGGGTCTCTCTATTTAAAATGTAAAGATCTCACTAGTTAAAATGCATATATTTATGGATCTCATGTGTGTGTGTATACACACACACATGCATCTAATATGCAAAATCTCATACCCTATTTCAACAAAATTTTAAGGGATACTAAGAAGCATCCTTCTTTTCTCAGACAAAATATTAACCGTCTCAAAGAGAAACCAAGACAAATTCTAACATCAGCTTTGACTGCTTGCAGGATTTGTCTTATTTGCTTGTACTCAGTTGCTAAATGAGTTACTAAATAACATATAAAACATGCAGCAGAGGAGTACAGACTACCAAGAAGCAGAAATGAAGATCTCAATCCTATTTGCTGCAGAAGCACTTCACAAAAATTGCATAGGTTCGTGATCCTTACAATACAGAAAGGATCGCTTGTAGGAAAGAATAATTGCTACCCTTTCTATTGCGGTTTCTCAAGACCTGAACAAAAACTGACCTGTGCATGTGCTTTGCAGCACTACTAAAGATTCTGGAACACTGATTGTTCAAACAATAAATGTGGTCAGAGCATTTCATCATCAACCCTGCGGACCTTAGTTTTCATTTTGTGGAAATGATGGCACAGAGTGAAGCTGGTATATGGCCACAATGCACTTGGCAGGGAGTTAGGAAATGGCAGTAGCATGCATCTGGGTCAAGGAGTTCACAAGAAGTTCTTCTCACTTGGTGGGGGGTGCACAAAACAACCAACAGAAGAAATTTGGATTCCACAATATTCTGTGCACTGTTTTACCAGACCTAGAAGGTGCATTAGTTTCCAGCTTTCTAGAAACAAAACTCCAAACCCACGTTTGTGTAAACAGAAGTGGACTATTATAAATATCAAAACTTCCTCCTATCCTTCAGAGGGGATGACAGAAGGTAACACACAAGAGTAGTTATTTGGAAACTTTTGTCATCAGAAAATCTCCTCTCCAAAAAAGAGTAAGACAGAATGTGCTATTGCAGAGTTGTGCATCATATTCTATGCTGCTTTCTTGCAATCTGAAACTGAAACTTGTGACCCCAGTAGTGTACACAACTGTTAGCACAAGAGCATACTTCGGGAATTAACTTACCAGGGAATGAACATATCTGTCTTCAAAACAAGTATGGACTCCCTATCCCCATCTAATTCACATATTCTAAATGTTGAGAAAAACTTGACTTTCAAATGTCCTTGGCTCTTCTTGGCTTTCCCCATCTACTTCTATGCTTTGTCTCCAAATAGGTGACTCTGGGGCAGCTACCTAATTATATAAAAGTATTTGAAATTCTTCTTTGGCCTTCCTTCTCTGGCCATATTAATGAAGTCTGGCTCCATCAGTGTGAAAAGTATACAGAAAGCAGAGCAGAGTACAGCTGAGCCAAATGTAATTAATGAATGGAGTAAAACAGGGGTCAAGAAAGAAAGAAGAGAACATCAGTCTCAAGTTGTTTGGCTTACTTCCTAAACTCTGAAGGCAAAGTGAGATGTGAAAACCACTTACAAAATGTTGGCAGCCTGCTGGATAATCTAGTAGTGCCATACGAATCTGAGGATTAGGAAACAGAAAGAGGGGCTAAAACCCAAGCCTCCAGACTAAACCAAGAGGAACAGGTAGGTATGTCTGGCTACAACTAATATAAATCAGACTCATCATCTAAAGAACAATACAAAAAAAGTTCATTACTGAACTTTTCAAGCTTTATCAAAGAAATAGAGACAGTTAAAACATTGTGTGTGTGACATTCCATCTGGCTGAAATTTAGAAGTATTTAAAGTTCACAGATATTTCAGACAAATGTATTTTTGAACAAATGCTTGAACAAACAGTTCAAGTCCTGCCTGATGATAAATCTTCCTTCTGCACAATATATATGCCAAAGGTCTCAATTTATTCCTATGCTGTCTTCACTGACATTCCTAAATTAAACGTATTACTATCATGTATACACAGGCACATAAGCAATTAAAGACTACAGTATAAAACCCTCTAGGAACAGGGATAACTGTTCATAGTGTTTATATTAATATTTGCTGGCAGGTACTCTCTCTTTAACACTAACTTTTTATTCGTGGCCCATGATGTGAGGCATTAGTAACTTAGCGATTAATCATTATGATAAAGGTAATTTATTACTCAGTCATCATGAAAAATTGAAGCAGTCTTGTCAAGTTACAATTAATATTTTGAATTTTAGATTTTTGCTATTTCCCAACTGACTAGAAATATAAAACATGAAACAGATTAGTTGATGATTGCTCTATTTCATTTTGATTGGATAAGACTAAATGATAGGACTGAAGTCCTTACGACCAAGAGCCCCACCAGTACAGAAGCATTAGGATGAAAAAAGATTTTCACTCACTGGGTGGTCTGTTTGCTGCCAAGTTTTTGAAGTGGCTGCCTTTTATCACTTCTGCTGATAATCTTCCAGTTGTAGCATTATAAAGGAGGCCAATGAGGATTTCTGGAGCTGAGCCATGCACCAGAGACTGACATGAGGAGGTACTTTCACTGCAGGACACTTCTGACATGCTCATTTGAGAGTCACAACCCTATAAAACAGACAAACAGTTCTATGCATTCTATTGAGCTAGATTACCAGGAAGTTAATTTTTAGAATAACACACTGGAAACTAGAAAAGCAACTTACTGACAATAACAGAAATTCCATTCAATCACCCAATAAGAAATGTACTTCCTTAATACATACTGGGTTCACACATGCTAGAGGTAACAAAGACTAAAGCAGTCTGGAATTAAAATAATTCTTAATTTTGTGTTTCCATTGCTTCATCATTCAGGAGAAATAATTGCAGAAGAAAAGCAGCCTCTATGGTCCCTATTTACTTTGATTGGTAAGATAAGACTTATAATTCGTTAGCATCCTGGAGAACATTAAACCTTGGATCCTTTACTTTCCAAAAATGGAAAGCACTAGTGGAACTTTGAAGATAATAAAATGCAGGAAATTCTTATTCATCCTTTGTAAAGGTTATTCTCTAGACTGAGAATTTGTGACTGGTAAAATAACAGAACACATGCAAATACAAAAATGCACTCTCTCAAGAATAAATTAGCTTACAAGAAATTTAATTGATTCATGGATACAGAATTCTAATAGAACCTTTGTCTTGGGTGGGAAAGGAAGAATGCCATCCTAAGAGTCGGCAAGTGATGCATTAATTTCCACCATGCAAGCTTCCAAAAAATTCAGTTCTCTCACACATTCTCACTATGTCACGTCTTTGATTGGAGCTTCTAATATTCACTTTTATCATTTTAATTCCCCCATTCCTGGCATGAAAAAAAGTAAAAAATATGCTTTCTTTACACTGCCATGCTAATCATATCATAGTTATTTCTACTTTCATTTCCTGCTTTCATGCACTGGCACATAGAGTTGTACCACTGAAAACAAGAAACTGGACAGTATCTAGCCAATGGCATGGCAGTTTGCTTGGCAGCTGAGAAGAGAACTTTGAATCATTAGCACATCCCTTTATGATTCTCTCAAAAACATGTAAATTGGATCCGTGGATTTTTCAAATATGGCTTGACTCATTTGGGAATCTGGCAGCACTCTTTCAAGGATTCATGATGATTTTGTGAAGCCGATTATTCCCGATTCCAAATGTCTCCATCATTTCCAGCAACAGCTGACATGAGCATGAGATCAGTACTAAAACCTAAATAGCACAAATCCTCATCAAGATAAAAGTTAGCTTTAAAAGCAAGTAACTTAATTCAACGTATAAAGCCCAAATGCATTACAGAATCTCAAATTACAGAAGAAATGGTACCTACGAAAAGAAGCAATCAACCTGCAAGATCCTTCATACTGACATTTGAACTAGTTCTTCTCAACAGAAGATTTCCAAGAAGTTTGACAGAAGCTTCAAGTAGCAATCCAGTTCCTCATTAGGAAACATGCACTGGTGTTAGCAAATGTATTCTTACAACTAAAGAAGAACCTCAAGAAAATTCTCTGACTTCCATCTCCCAAGCTGCAAACTCTGATTTTAAATCTTTGGTTATTTCTCCAGAAGTTCTTTATTCAATTCCAAGAACAAATTTCAAATGGGTTACAAATTGTAAATTGCTGAAAATGAATTACAAGTATTCATTTATTCTCTTGTTCTTGGCACTCTCAAAGCAGGAAACTTTCGATTCTGAACTTCAACAGTAGATTACAAAGTGGAAAGTTTAAAAGGAAGATGACTTGATTCAGCAGTCAGAGCATATACTGCACACACACTTGAAAACCTCAGCCTGTCATGACTGCAGATCTTATTTAAGTTTTCTAGCCTTTCAAAAATTTAACATGTTGTCCCTATGGTGCTTAGTCATATTATTTTGTTCAGCCAGGAATTTAAATACAGTCAGCCTGATACTGTTCAAAGCTTTGGTCTCTAATCTGACTGTGATCATGCAGTAAGTCCACAAAAAAGTCATAACACAAAGCGAGCAGCTGGATAACACTCTCACCCAAACCCCCAAAGGGCTCTGACATCTGTACTGAGAAGGTGTTGAGAGCACATTTCCCTATATGCAACTTATCTGTATAGTTTAGTGATGTTCTATTGCTCCCTAAAAAGGGCTCAATCTAAATGAGTTTATGACAGAGTTAAACTGATTACAATAGAATAGATTACAGTCAGAATAAAATTTAAGTAATAGTAAATACTAAATGAGAGATGATTGAGTGGGAATGAGTCCTGAAGTACCTTGAATGGGAAGTCAAATGGGTTCTAGAGAAGGGAGAAAACAACTGAAAAAATGAAATAAGCATGATATTCCAAAATTACATAAGGACGGGCTAGAAATATCATCCTTTACAGCAGAATCCTAACCGGATGAGAGTAGGACTGCACCTCTCAAGGCCAGAGAAAAGGCTCTCGCAGGCTGAATGGTGAGGTGAAAGGCACCTAGGTGATGCTTGGGATCTGTACCTGGATGGAAAAGTAACTAAGCTGCTGTACCTTAGAACTGTTGCACAGAAAGAATTCGTAGCTGTAGCCTTGATGAAAATCTAGAGAGAGGGTCTATATGTTGTGCTACAATATTTTCAAAACAAAACATTTTGCCTTTTGTTTTGAAACAAGAGGCAGGTCTCAAACAAAAGCATATTGTTCTCTCCTCAGAATATAATAAATTTGTGAATCTTCCTTCAGAATGCTGCGGGTGACAGAAGTTTAGACGTTAAAGCAACTGAACAAATTTGCTGAAGAAACCAACTAAACAACATTTTGTTTATCATTTCATGCACACAAAAAAAGACTCCAAACCATTTACTTCATACTGAACCAAACTCCTTTTAAAAAATACTCTATTTTGCGCTTATGAACAGGAAAATCCTAATATAAGAGAAAGTGAGAGGTTAAGAAGAAAAATAAACTAATGAGATATGAAACAGATTAGAAGACATGTCACTGGATAAAAACAAGGTTAAACAAGATAAACTCAAGTATAATAATCTGTGTCTACGATAAAGGAGAAAATGAGAATTTGGGGGCAAACAGGTAAAAGATGCAAGACAACAAGAGGAAGAAGGTGAGTTATATTTTTATATATTTTATATTGTCAGTTATATTTTGTCAGTTTTCTTTTGAAAGAAAACAAAGATCCTATGTGGAAATGAAAGAGAAGAAGAAACGGGAATTGGGGAAGGTAGATTAAGCAGAGGTCATCAGGGCTCAGATCAACAACTGAAGATTTTTCAATGCAAAACAAAAGTTAAAATCAGGGATACCGGGCATCACTAGATGTCTTCTCAAAAGTATTTTCTCCAGAACAGAGTTCATTGTTCTGATTATGGAAGTCTATTCATCATGTTAAGCAAGGCATTCTGTGATATTCACAGTTGTTGGTAAGTAACCTGACTTTGTGACAATTCCATAAGCTGCCCTAGGATTTAAAATATAACAGACACTTCTCCAAGTTCAATCTAGTTTTTTTGTTTGCTTGTTTCTCCTGTTTACATGGTCAAAATTCAAGAAGAGTGCTAACTCATCAAGAAAAGAGCAAGAAAAGAAGTTGCATTTTTACCTGCTCAAAATACAAGCTTCATCATCACGTGCTAAATTGTGAAATGTTAACACTGAAATTGCTAATTGGTACAACGTGAATAGAAATTTAGCTACGACGAAGCTTTCATCTCATGACATTACAGTGCTACCTGAGTACTTTTCATCTCCATATAGATCTGCATTCAATCCATCTATAAACATATGTAGAGGCCACTTTGATAATGTAGTTTCACTGTGGGAAATGTAACATTTAGACCCTAAGTTTCCATTCGTTTGAAATAATCTGTCTACATACGTTTATTTTTATAACTCTTCCCTTTCTTCCTCTATAAACATTGCATCTAGTTTAATATGCTGGAAAAATGACTAAGGTTTCATAATAGCAAAAAGCTTTTTAAGGTCAGTGACATACCAGAATAGGCTAGGAAGAAATGTAAAAGCTTAACAGCAGATTTGGAAGAACTTAGATGAACTGTCAAGGTACTGATGATCTTGCCACAGTACAAGAAGCTGAATCAGATGGTATTTTGATGTTCTCTCCAGGACATCAATGCTAAAACTCTAACCTATTTTTCTCAATTCAGCCATAGCAAAATATTATATTAACAGTAAACATTGTCAAACAAACAAACAAACAAAAACCTTTAGGTAAAGTCTCTTCCAAATATTTGGTCCAAAGGTTTGTCTTACTATGGTGAATTAAAAATTTCCAACTTTTCAATTTTATAACACAGAAGGACCTGAAGGACCTAAATCTTTTGCATATACACCACAGGACAGTACTTTATTACAAAGCTAGGCTGATTTTAATTGACCAACACTTACAAGAATCATTGCTTTTCACTGCATGACAGGAGTAGCACATTATATTCTACAAAAACTTAATTACTCGAAAATATTGTCCCTGATGACTTCTTTGCATTTATTATCTAGAGAAGAAACATCACTTTTTAATAAATACATAATAAAAACATTCCCATTAAATGGTATTCGTATTTCACGTGTTATACAAAAGTCAGCAATCAAAAAGAACACCCTTTTTCCCCTGGAGCCAGTAGAAGGGAACACATACAGTGCATGATGTCAGACCTGAACCCCTAAGATGTATTTTCTAATAATCTTTTTCTGCTGCTCTATGACAACAGAGGGAATTTACATTTGCAACAATATGCAAAATGCATTCGTTTGTCTTCCTTCACCATAATTCCACTAAAACAGAGTATTTGTTGTTTACATATTCACCTCCTATTGTTACTTTTGTATACCCTGAGTTTCTACTTATAAATTCTGCTCTTAAGCAACTGAAGTTAATCATGAGAAACAACATGGCCATTCTCAGAGGACAGTTAGAAGTTCATTCCCCTCATCGCATAGGTTAAAATCATGCCTCTGTAGGCTTGCAAAATAAGAACATCTGATTCTCTTGGCTTTTCAAAATATACACAGGAAAGATGAAACCTTGCTGACAATCCTTCAGCAACAAAAATCTGATTCACAGCATGTTACTTGTCAAAATGTCTCTCTCAAATTTTAAATGTTAATGTTATACCACTAATCTCTTAAAGAACTTTTTTGCACATTACTTTCTTCTACTTCTATGACAATACAACTGAGAGGTTAGGGAAGGAAATTTGAATCCTAGTAGGCAAAAGGAGGAACTGAATCCAGGCCTCCAACATCTTAGATAAAAGTATTCATCTCTCCTAATCACCAGCCCAGTGCTGAACCCTGGAGCTACTGTTCCACTCTGGGGCAAAAGCTCACAGAGGAGGCGATGAGAATGCCCCGGCACCACACAGGCTCACACCAGCTCTCAGCCTCGAGCCCATCCTCTACATCTGCTCTGAGAGCCAGACAGAAGAAGAGAAAACTGAACCTAGAGGCTCCACATGCTCCATTAGTGGCTTAAGCACTAGATACTTCAGAAAAGCGTGTTTCAAAGCTAAAATACTTTTGAAAATGTATTGGGATCATTCCTTGGAAAAAAATTAAACCACCGGAAGAACTCAGCCCTGAAAACAGAGGTATGTAAAGCAATTAGGCGTGTCAAAGAAGTGAGCTTTATAATTTTTGGATTCTGGTATCCAAAACCCACTTACGCACTATACTGGATGCTTCGATGTCTCTGTGGCAATGTGGGCCTCGGTTCCTCATCACTTGTATGGCGGTGATTCTATTTCCCCTAGCTCATGGAAGAACTGTGAGGATCGATATACTTAAAAACAGGATGTCCTTAAAAATATGCCAGTCATAACAAAACAGTTCCTTAAACTAAATGACTGATACTCTTTCTGTATACAATACTTGCAGGAAGTAACAAGTTTTTGCTTTTAAAGGTAGAACCCAGAATTTACATGATAGTTATGAACAGTTAACAATTTTATATATGTTTGAAATAATAAGATTATTAATAGTGAAGTCAATAATAAGATTTAGCAAAGACACTGCAAAAGAGAAATTAAATGAAGAAGTTTTTTTTTTAGGTTTCTTTCTGTACTGTATTCCCTTGTCATTTTGAAGCTTTAGCAATTTTAGAAACATGATTTTAAATGCTTGTCAATCTCTGTAGGTTCTAGTAAAAACATTTATTTATTTAAAGAAAACCAATACTTTGGAAACTAAAGTTACCTAACTTCACAACACATTAGGGAAGAAATTCCGATTTCTATTGTAGCTGCCAGTCCTATATAGACAAATTAAGAAAACACATAATTTATTAGTATTTTGCTTTAAACTAATTACCTGAACTTGGAAAAACTGAAATAGAGTTTTATCCACCTTACCTAAGATACAGTCTTAGGAAAGCAACATTATTTATGACAGTTTTTTTTTCCCTCCTTCACTGTTACCTTGAAGCAGGTTTCAATTATGTAGAACGTGCATTTTTTATTCGTGTACGTAAACTTTACAGTATTAATATCTAAGTCAACTTATATCACAAACATGACACTAAATATTCTGATAATATGTCCACTATATAGCTTTGTTTTAGGAAACAGGACATACTTATTTTGGGTAGAATGGTATGCTTTAAAAGTTACCAGGATATCCTATTCACAAACTCCAATATATTAAGACTTCAGCAATAAATATGTTCAACATTAACAGTATTTTTCACGTTAAATATGGATTTTTAAAAATTATTAAACTATTATTAATGTAATTAAAAGTCAGATCATCTGAAGTGATAAAATTCACATTTCTCATCAAAAGCTTCTGCTCTGCCTTGTTTTTGTAACTCTTGAGAAAACACTTATGGATGCATAATTTTACAAAACAAGTTGTTTTGTCATAAATGAAGCACTTGAAAATGTAAATCACGTGAAAAATAGTCCTTTCGATCACTACAGACAAGGGACTGAAACCTTACAAATTCTATGTACAGCTTTAGTTTACCACATAAACTATAATGTTACAGAGTACAGATACCTGATGATAATATATTAATTTCACCTTTGTGTATTTTCTAATAAGAAAAACATAGTAATATTAAAATAAGGTTTGTTTTCAAACTTTAGGATACTATGAATAATTTAGTCATAAAATGAAGATGATAAAATAAAGTGTATTTATTCTTAATAATGGTAAAACAGAATTCCACTTTCCTGAAATATTTTAAACAAGTTCACAGTGACATTTCTGGTGCTTTTTGTATTTAATGAGAATTTGCTATTAGTGCTTTTTGTCTGAAAGTTTTTTAAATGATTAACTCTGAAGTGTAACAAAACATTAATTATCTACAGATAAGGAAGCATTTTAAGTTTTCTATAACTTCCATTTGTCTGCATTTTAAATTACACTTTTGGGTTCCTTGCCATATTGTGAAAGTGCACCCAGTTGCTCCACAGACTTAATGTGCCTGAAATTTGCACGGCAAACCTGAGCAGCAGTGGAAGGAATTCAAAATGAATGTACATTGGAATTTACAGTATTTACAAAAGTGTTCTGTTTTTACATTGCAAAAGTCTACCTGCTGTTTATACAGCCATAGGCAAGGAGAAGAAATTGAATTCTGTTTTCTTAGGTAGGACACACAACATAAAGAAACACTGAAGTACAAAAAGCTGTTAGATGTTTGTGCTAGCAATTTAGTTAAGAATACCTGACACAAAACGCAGACATTTTACCTGCACTCCTGATGAAGCTACGCTAACAGCTCCTGCCCAGACTCACTCGCACATCTCCTCTCTTTACTCCCTGTCAAACATATGACCATGGAGATGTTATTGTGGGACAGCTTCCAAGACCACAATACTTAAATAACAATACTCTGCCCAGACAGAGTTACATTTACAGTTCCAAAGCCACTTTCAGAGCACCCAGGCTCATTATCCAGCTCTTAGATCTTCCTCCTTACTACCTGTTTCTCTGAAAGTCCTCCAAGCACCTCAGTCTTGTAAGATATTCCATAAAGTATGCTCGGTGGGGAGAGCAATGGCAAATAGTTTGATTTTTCCCTTTTCTCTCTTGATTACACTCTGTCAAATTGGGAAGAGAGAAAATGATTCAGTGATCAAACAGTAAGCATAATTTATGAAAAGTCAATCTATGGACCAGTATTTGATTGCACAAAAAGTCATGCAATTATTTTTCACAATGACCAAATCGATAACATAAAAGGCATGTTTATGATGCATTTGTCAATTAAATTATTTGCTTTTAATAGTTTGCCCAGCTCTAATTAAGTCTGCTAGTGGTACCTCTTTTGATTTATTCAGGTCACGGTTAATCTCATGATGTGACGATCACTTGGTGTTTGCAGCTGGAAGGGATCTGCTTTAGTTCTTAGAGCTATCATACGAACTACAAAGAAGGCCAAGAAGTGGAGACAAGCTGGGTTCTCCGGGGGCCAGCTGACAGCTGACTGAGCACAAGAGAAAGACAGGAACTGTAAAGTGAAAGATGCAGCTCTAGGTCAGGCGATGAGGTCAAGCCTGACAAGAGGCTAACACATTAAGACAAAAAGGGTCCCTTGCAAAAGACACCCTATGAACAGAAATGTTTATCTGACACTGAATACAGGCAGCTTCTATATACCAAAAAAGTGATTATCTGGAAATCTTCAAGTCTGAAATGAAGAATGCTAATGTAGGACACATGTTATACTGCAAAGCCCAGGAGAAGACAAATCACCCAGGAAGTAAACTCAAAAGTAACATTAAATTCCTGCAAACATTTAAATTATACATTTGTAGACTAGGTAATTTCACCTATTTGTGCAATATCTCTGATCAGGGTTTCCCCCAGTGGAAACAAATTGGAGGAAAACAGTGCACATGCTTTTGCAGAAGGGTGCTCAAAGCTGCAAACAGTTACTTTTTCTGTATTTTTCCCTTTTTCCCCTTGAAAAACAGTAACAAAAGTGAGTAGATTTTTGTGTATACGCATACAGACAAACAAGAAAGAATTCAAATGATGAGAAAATAAAATAGTTAGGAAACTTAGTGTCTCTAAGGGAAAATGTTCTCTTGAATTCAAAACTGAAAGAGTTGATCGAGGAAGACTTAAGCAGCAGCTTGTAGTCTTCAAAAGTGGACATTTCTTGCTAGTGATAACCTTGATAATATTGACTTATACAAAGTCCTTCTACAAAGTTACTTGTGGGAAATTTACGGTATGTTTTTACAGTCTGATTATTTTGCTTACTGCTCTTTGAAATTGCGATCTGGGTTGGGAAACCATACTTATGCCACAGAGAATGATAGTCTGAGAATCTCACAGATACTTGATCAAATTCACATTTTTTTTCTAGCTTTAGAATAAGGAGACTGCCTTGAAATGCCGCACAACCAGCCAAACGCAGGGAGACTGCTTCAGTTGCCAAATACCATCAAGTTCTCCTGTATCCGCAGCAACATCATTCACCACTTTCCAATCACTTTATTTCCTTCAAAGTGCAAGAGCCAATCTTTCTTATTGTGTCAAAGGACTAACTCTGATCTACCATGTTTTACTCCACCAGCTCAAATGAATTCAGCCAGCTATTCCCTTGATAAGAACGTGTTTGGTATTTAAAGATAATTGCCCCTTAGAATAGACATAATTTTTACAAGATAAATGAAAGCATTTATGCACCATCACATAGGAACCAATCCTTTTTGGTAGAATTGAAGTTAAATAAAACACTATGAACAAAATCTTCTATTTGAATCTTTTTTCCTAGACAAGTCTTACTCATCTTTTTGTTAGCTGATTTTAAGTATCATAATGGTAGCTACCGTTTAGTAAAATACATGCACACATATAAACTTTAATATTTAGCCTTCCAAATAAAATCCTGAATAGATCATACCATAAGCATATAGCAGTAAAGTCATCAGTAGGCCTAAAATACCAGGGTTTGCACAAAACCTGACAGCTCAACTCTACAGTGGCCAAGAATTTCCAAGAAAGAAATGCCATTCTGAAAGCTTTTTTCTTGAGTTTATGAACTGATAAACATCCATTAGAAGGAATATTAAAGATGTGCCACACAAAGGGCAACATGGAACAAGTACCTTAAGCACAACACATACACAAGTGCATATGAGGTGATTAACACAAACAAATACACACGAGATGACTAACCATCATCCTCAAAATTGAGAGAGAGCACATTTGTATACGTTGCACACCAAAATGCCTTACATCAATCAAAAAATGTAATTAAAATATTTCTCAGATACTCTGGATATTTATAGCAAAGATATACAAAATAATCCTTTATGCACATATGATTGCCTACACCATCCATTCGTTGCTACAGGGGTCACATCTGGGAGTTCAATATGTTAGAAATGGAGAATGTTTTAGAAAGAAAGAAAATTTAATTTAACTTTCCACAGCAAACATCTTGTTTTTGACGATGCGAGATGAAAGATTAGTAGGTTTGCTTAGCAGGAAGAGGCATGTTTTGATCTTCTAAACTGTAGTTAAAAAAAAAAAATCAATCAAAAAATATAAAACAATTGTTTTTTTTTATTCTACACAAGAAAAGCAACCTGTGGGATGGTGAAGAGGACTATGCTTGTTTTTTTTTGATAATTTCCAAACAGATTTCACTCAATAAAATGCTTATATGATTTTATTATCATGTTGTACTGGAGGCTGTTGTTCACTGTCAGAAAAAATTCTTTGGGTATGAAGAACAAAGAGCAACTGAAAACAGGTCCACAGGGACTTCTTGAAGAAAAATAAACAACATTGCAATGCATTCTGAACTCCAAGACAAGTGAACAAAAATTTGTCAACCACTGTATTAAAAGTAGAATGTCTCTAAGAGCATCAGGTCTTCCTATGCAAACTATACTCAGACAAAACAACAGCGTCTATCCCTGCTATTAACTTTTGATGCAATGGCCAATTTCTATTAAATCCAAAAGGGACATGGAGTCTCAGATAACAGGGACATAAACACTCTGGCTAACCCATATTGGTTCTGTTGCTTCTTGCCCAAACATACTCGGAAGGAAGCTAGAGGCATTTTGATCAACATGTGATAAATATGGGGGCAGAGAATACCGTGTGAAGAGGAATTCCATGGTTATATGGCAGAACTGCAGCAACACATAACAAAGTGGTCTTGGGGAATGTGATGGAAGAGAAAGCTATAAGGGCAGAGGTGGGGTAGGACAAATACAAAGGAAACCACGCCTCAACAATTTAATTACTCATGCAAAAACTGTTGCTTTGAGGAAGAAAGGAGTCTGTTGAGGAGGAAATACTATATGGAAGCATACCTTTTTACGGTACAGCAACAACTCAGTGAAGGACTGTTAAAGACAAATAGCAGTAAGACTGTGGATAATAGCTACTAATGCAAGCATTACATGCAGCACAGAAAGGTGATGAATAGGCTGAAATCTATGTTGAGGAAGATAGTTTGTGAACATAGGAACTTGAAGTCACGTGTAGCTTTGAAATCTATGTAAAGAACATATTAGTATCATGTATTCACCATGTCAGGTACTTGTCCACATTTTAAAAAGAAGCAGAGAAAGCTGCAGGAATAGCTCACATGAGCATATCACTATGTTTCAAAGGCACTGAACTTGCTGGTCTGCCTTTACTCAGATTCTCTTGTGAACAGCTTTAGGGTCTAACTGAAAAAATACTAAACTTCACAGCATATGAACTGTTCTTATACAATCATAAGGCAGATGATTAGCTAATAAAATACATTAATATAATATCAGACAGAGCAAATAAAATACATTTCTGCAGAAGAGATTAGCATAGGATTAAGAAATTTCAGTGACAGAAGGTATATTTAATATATAAAATCCATATACTGAGAAGCAGTGGAAAAAAACATGGCAACTGTCATGTGTCCAAGTATCTTCATCAAAAGCTTCAAATACAGATATTTCTCAGCCATAAAACACTCTACAACTGAGCAAAGAAAATTTAATTCAGAATTTACAATGTACCTCATCATTGATTTTTATAATTACAAATATTCCTGAACAGCTGGATCTCTCCAACTTGAAACAACACTTACCTTCTCCTGTTAAGTAACTCCTGCCTGGCTTATAATTAGAAGGGCATAAAGATTGTTGTTGGTTTATTCTAGCAAAAGGACAGCTGAGAAGGAATACGACCAATGTGTATAAATGCACGCAAACACCTGAGAACTAATTAAGCTAAGAACAAATGGTTATAAATTGGCCACAAAGAAATTCCGGTTGGAAATGAAACAACCTGATGTTTTCAGATGAAAATTCACAAATTTGCGATCAGGATGACCTGGCTGTCTGTAATACCCAGGGGGCTTGAACTCAGTGACACAGAATGTCCCCCCGCTTCCATTCATACATCCTAAAAGCATGACAAATTTTAACACTTTTGCAAAATAACTATATGTTAAATCCTATAATAGATCTGCTCACTGAAAAAGCATGATATAGGTTATAAATAATAATAGAAAAATAGATATGCAGATGTGAATGAATTTCTAAAGGTTTAAAAATTGATTTGCATAGTTCCAAAAAAAAAAAAATTCCAAAAATAAGGATCCATTGATCCTTATTCAAGCTATCAAGACTATGAAGGTTCCTTTCAAGCAATAGGCAGGCTAAGAGAAATCTACCTAAGCCCCATTACAGCAACAAACTCTACATCATTTCACTTTCTACCAATATTCCTTATTTGAATTCCTTCCCCCCCAAAAATAAGGATGAGAGAAGAATGCAGATATGGCAGCTTCTACCATCATAGAAAATTAATAACCATCTTATTATCTTTGATGCCTTCTGGAATTTGTTTCTACTCTCCCTGCCACAAAAGCTCAAAAAAATAATAAAGAAGAATAACCAATGCACTTATGGGATATACCAATCAAAAGCACTGGTCTATTTCACCAACTTCGGTATTTTTCTTTTCTTTTTTATAATCAGACCCTATTTGAGAACACACACAACATAAATTTAGCAAATACATTTAGAATATTCAATGGTTTGTTTCATGGGGCATTTTTCCCTAGCTGCTAAACTAGCAAACTCGGCATTTGTAAAGTTCACAATAAATGAGCCACTTCATCCTTGGGATAGACTGATTCATACTTCTTAAGGAATCATAAAGAAAGCTGTTTTATTGTCAGCTGATCCTCCATCAGGATCCATGTTTTAGTCTCGTTTTTTATTGATTTTAACTAATTTATTTTTAGTCATTAAATTTGCATTTTCTTTTGAATGCCTTTTGTAACACTCATATTCAACAGAAATGACATTCCAATTGACAAACTTTTTTTTTTTGAAAATGCAGAACAAATTAACTGCAATTTTTTTCTACCTGAAAAAAAAAAAAACTTTTACTTTCCCTTCTCATCCTCTTTTTCTTTTTAGTTAAAAAAAAAAAAAAAAAGTAAATTAGGATGCCCTTAGCAAGGCATCCTTGCCCTTGCTTCTATTTCTCCCAGAAGTCTATTATTTAAAACATAGAAATCTCTTAAGCAACCACTATTCAAGCACTCCTTGTCTAGGAAGCTCGGACCAGAACATTACTAACATTCTCTTTTTGGACAAAAGCATATTTAAATACTTAAAAATAAATAAATAAATAAAAGGAGACACATTGCCCAAGCAGTGATTGTATAATCATTGATATGAATCCAAAATCTAACTTCCTGAAGGACAGGAGATGCAAGCTAAAGATCCCTTGGGAAGATGGGAGATTTATCTGGAATCTACTGTACCATTGGTAGCCACCCTCATTAACTAGATAAAGCAGATACAGCCCAAACTCCTGTGTTTTTTGATAGTGATAACTAAGTTTATCTCTAATTACAGTTCCTTTGCTTTATTTAAAACAGTATAGGTAAATTATTTTGGGGTACAAAAAATTGTTCATCAGATACGTAAGCTTTTTTCCAACAAAAATCCTTTTGAGTTTGCAATATTTTTCACACTATTTTTCACTTCAGACTGAACCAGAAATCAATTATTTACAAGATTCTAATCTGAAGTTATTAAAAATAGCTTTGCACTCTCAGAATTCCTCTTTCCTATCTTTCTTCCATGAAAAGAAAATACCTATTGCAACCAAGATTTATTGCAACAGATGGAGGGCGCTGGCTAGTATAGCTTTTTTTTTTTTTTTTTTCCAATTGAAGTGTTGTGGGTAGCAGGGAAAAGGTTGTACTATTAAATACATATATATGTAATATGCATGTATACATATATATATTCACCACTATGTGCCTATTTATAGACTGGAAATTTCTAAGTAATTAAAAGGAAAAATACAGGCAGCTTTTGCAGGTGAAAACTGAATGTACTTACAGAAGCTTTACGGAAATTATCTTTGTGCTAATACGATGCTATGACTGTTGAAAAAAATCCAGTGAATGTGATGACTATAAATATACATGCCATTCTTACAAAATTCAGGACAATGTATATCACTGCATTGTTATTCTGCTTCATTTAATACTCACAGACAGACTGTAAGAAGGTTCCAGTATCACTGGCACTGACATCTTCCCTTGAAGATTCAATTTTGTTAAGTAAAAAATCTTTTCTCCCACAATCCTCTCTTTTTTCACACGACGTACACTGTACAGTCTAAAGCGAACTGCATAATTCCCAATCATCTCAGACTCAATGTGATTAAATTTGAATGTCTCTGTGAAGACAGGGCACGGTCCCCGCTGGATGCTGGTTTTTGCTCTCTGTTTCTTTATAGGGAGAAGAACTAGGTGTACTTGCCACGAGCTTCCACCTGTCCTGCTGTATGTAGGAATATCTGTGACAGCTGTCACTGTCACCAAAAGCTTCTGTTCTTGTGAGTCATAGTCAAAAGTCACATCCAGTGTGCCATATTTAGCTACTGGCTCAGGATCAAAAGGTTTAGGAAGCTGTGAAGATGATCCTCGAGCTGACATATCCTGAAGAAGAAAAAAGCTTTTATTTATTTATTTATTTATTGTATTATATTATTAAACCTAGCATGGAACTACATAGCTTTCTCTAAGCAACATGAAGTGACTATGATCTTTCTGTTCATTTCATAAACAAAGTAATTAAACACTGAAAGCCTGAAGAGCTGGCTGACTAGCAGCCAAGAAAAAAATCAAAAGATTTTACCTGGCCAATACTGCCAAAAGCCAGAAGCCACTCAGAGAGAGCTTGGATTAAATTAGGCTGTATTTATGATCTCTTCTTCTCTGCCCCACGTTAAAATGCATACACATATGTTACAACATATAATTACCTTACTTCAGTGCGAGTATACACACATTTTAAGTTAACATTTTGTAGTGCTTTAAGAGCTGGCTGGTGATCGAGAGCACGGTGAGATGCCAGCAAAGAATACGGGAATTACAATACCTATTTGCACATGCAGCTCTTGCTGCAATGAACAAAGGTTCTATAGGTGTGCCAAAAATTATCATGGCTTTATTAATGTAATTTTACAGATGTGTCTGTTCTGAACAGTTTCTGAACTTTCCATAAACAGCATCAGTCCTAAAACTACACTGTAAACTTAATTTTAAAACTGCTTATTGTCACTTCAATTTTTGAATAAAATATTCATCCACTATGTTTTTAAAACAGCTAATTTGATAATGATACTGAAATAATATTTACAAGGGGTCACCATACTCTTTATATAAGTTATCCCAGATATGTAAAACTTCCTGTATATTTTCATACTATCAAAGATATGCTTGCTTATATAAATACTACAATATAGCCTTTTCAATCTAAAAATGTTACGTTCTTATTTTAAAGTGGATGCTACATAGCTATGGGAATTCATTCCTCTGAAAACTTCATTCTACATGTTGAGTGGCTCTAAAAATACACTGATAATATTCTCCATCCTTATTGCGTACACTTACACTATTGTGTGACACGTAATGGGAAGAACTAGGGTTAGATTTCCTGTAGTTTGTTATGGTTTGAGGATCATATGTACACACTATGTCTTTTCCAGCAATTAAATTCATGCTGATTGCGGTCCTAGCTGATGGTCAGACACATGTAGACAGCTAACTACTGGAGGACCTCGCATTCACATAGCAGGTGGCCCTTCCAGACGTTGCACCAACACCTCAGAATGCAACATCAACTTAACAAGAGGTTTACTAAGACAGAAACAGCTGTTGGCACATCAGGTCTGTTCCCTAATAAGCACTTCAAAACTTCAGATAGAGACAGAAGTCACATTGTACCAAAAAGAGCCTCTTCTGCACACTCATCAGTAACACAGACTTACTCATCAGTAACACCAGTGCAGTAACTGTTTGTTAAAGACATGTCAAGGAAATGTCAATAAAAGATGAAATCTTTGTAGCAATAGTTAATAGATGTCATTATAATTTGTAATGTAAAAAAGGAAAATTAAGTGGATAAAATCTCTATCGTACTATCAACAATTTAAAAAAAATCTTTGTATTTCTCCCCATTAAAGATGTTTTATGTTATGGGATGTTCAACTTGGAAAGTGTTAACAGATTTATTTATTTTAATTTAGATTGTTAGAAAAAATATGTGGAAGAAAAATAATTTTTACTTCAGTCTTTGAAGCGTGACAAAGTTTTCTGACTGGTTTAAAAATAATGCACTCTTATCGGGAACTTGTTTGCAAGTGAATATGTCATGATGATAATTATAAAGAACAATATAATATATTAGTGTTTTAATATGATATTATACAATACAATAGTGTTCATATTTCTGTACATTGGTCTTTAGAAAAAAGCTCCCAAAAGGTTGCATTGCATGATACTTCAGAACATAAAACAGTGTTCATTTACCTCTGGACTAAGGACAGCTGTGCTATCACTTGGTACATCCTCTTCATATCCTTTGTTCTGGAAACTTTCTATTTCATGTCCTGTGCTTCCCTCACTCGGACACTTATATGAACATCTTGGACTGTTGCTACACTGGGAAAATTCACATTTACTGTCTCCAACTTCAGAAGGTGTACATGAAAGATGAGGAGAACCACTATCGTCCTGGTATGGAGGCGGCTGCAGTTCATCTAGTGGAGGTGTTCTTCTCATCCTCTGAATGCAGTTAGCTGAGAATAAGTGAAAATTCTTTACTTACTTTCTCATTATTTACTGTTAAAACAGTTCTGTAGAAAATGGTAAGTCCAAATATCTGGACAGAGTATTTAAAATTGTTCTTTTTTACATTTCAAATTAGATAACAAATACTGCTGAAAAATATTCATTGAAAATGGAAACAAATGATCTCTCAGATGAAAGATATGGGAAAAAGCAAATTATTAAATATATAGTCAAAATGAACTGTGTAAACCATATATAGCACAAATATATAAATATAGCACAAATATGATGTGACAAAAAGTCTAGGTTTGAATTTCAGTAATGCTTACCTTGCAAAAACCTTCGGGTATCTTGAGTCATATTCTGCGCTGGTGGAATGTAGACCAATTAAGGAAACAAAATACACTCCCTAAAGCCATGATATCAAACTTCTGATTACCTCCCATGCAGTTGCTCACCCAGGGAGACAGTAAATTAAACTCTGAGGACAACTAAGGTACTAATAAAGGCTGACACAAGCCTTTTCACACAAGTGAACTCTGCTCACCTGTGAATTTAACAAAAGAAGCATTATCTCAGAGACAGATTTTTTACTACTTGTTGAGAATGGCTACAGGGTACATACCCAATGTCTAAGAAGGTAGACACTGGGTGCAGCCACTGAAAATAGCAGGAAAAGTACCATGAGCAATTGGGTGCTTGGGGTGAATGCCTGATGCTTAACATCTTTGTTTCATGCAGACTAGCTAGATAGATGGAACTGTAGTTATACACGTCCTCAGAAAATAAACCCAGGATGTATGGCTATGGATACAGAAAGTTAATTCCAAACAATCACATCTCAATTTTTGGTCTCATATTTTAGTAGTACCAAGGATAGGCAAAACCTGCATCACATTTTGCTTCTGTCAGCTGTAGATGTTTTAATGAAGGTTTCAATGTCCCTCATACGTAGGAATAACACACACAAATTTTAAAGTGACAATATTTGCTGGTGTTGGACATACCACTTTCACACATAGAAAAATCTACCAGAAAAAAGGAAGTTTACAAAAGTATGAACATTAGAATTACACAAGCTTTGATTGCAGATTCAGCTAAGAAAGAAAATGATTTTCTTTCCTACATGACAAAGGTGGTACGCTTTAATTTTATCATCAAATTTTTTTTGCACACAGAATTGCCCTGCCTGTGTCCTAAATTCTCACCAAATATATCAATCTTTTAATTGCTTCAGAGGTAATAACCAGTCGTTCAACATATCACATGAACAAACAGACTATGCATGAGAGTTACCCTTTATGGAACAAAGATGAAAACAGTAACGTGGCGCTCTCAGGCAACAAAAAGTCTTAGCAAAAGGTTCCCTTCTTAATCCTTTCCTTTGGAACTCTGGGCTATATCTAACTGGGCATGTGGGAACATTTCACAGCCTCTGGGGCTTGATGTATGCCCAAACCACCATGCTTTTTGTGCACACCATTCNTGGCTAGAAGAGAGCCATGGTGCATTGCAGATCACCAAAGCTGGGCAACTGAAGGCAGGGACAGCACAGCTCATTATGGGGCATGTCTGCTGCACAGATAAATATAGGCCTCAAAGCTGATCTCTTTTGGGGAATGCAGGGCTCTTCTCTACACCACTAGGCTCCTAATGGAACTTCTCCGAGCTTTAGCTAAGACAAATGAGTGATTAAAACAATGCAAAGTGCTCCTATCAAATGATCCAGCTGTCAGGAATCCTCTCTCCTCTGATAAACCCATCAGAGGCAGCCCCCCATTCAGAGTGATCCCAAGTAACCACTACAGTACTCATGCAAAAGCTCCTTTGCTGTTAGCTAGCCCAGTGCCAGTCCTGAAATGCCAGTCCCACAGAGCTGGAAAGGAAAAAAGAGGAGGCAGGGAATCCTACACTCAAACTGCAGTCATCAGTCCAGCAGATATACATATAGAGCCTTACACATGAAACCGAGTTCTCAAGTACAACAATCAGAATCCTGAAATCACCATGCAGGAACAATGGGAAAGACCTAAATTGCAAAACATGGAGAGATGTAGGAAAGCACTTTTTTTTTTGGACATTAGATAACTTGTGCCTGTGAAACTGGGTAGACATAACTTTAGATTCTAAACTGATATTTTAATCATAATAAAATAATAAATATCCTTTGTCTTTCTATACCATCAAAACAGGACTACCTTATCGTTACTTAAATAATTAAGTATTCACTCAAGCAACAAAATTTCTGCTCACAGTTGCTCAAAGGCAACAAAGGGCCTTAAAGATACATTGCATATCATGTAGCTATAACCGAATTTCATTCTTTTTTACTTCTAGTCTGCAAAGACTTTTTAACCCCCAGCCTTTCCGCAATCTAAAGAAACAAAAATGTGTCTGGGTAACTATCAACACCATTATTGTCTTGCATGAGTAAATAAATGGCTCTATGACTCACTTTTTTTCCACTTTGATGAACTCCATTATATGTCCCTATGGGAAAACTGCACAGGCTGCATGACAGAAAAGGTACTTTTAATGTAGGTGGGGAAGAAGTGAAGAAAAGAAAATTCTTATTAACCAGTTGTGATTTAAAAATCTCAGAAAAGCAGAACACTGGGGCAGGTTTTACCTACTTATTTTTGAAAGTTTAGTTACCAAACAGAAATAACATGTAAATTCTTAAAACAAATATCCAATATCAGGTTTAAAAGTCTAAGGACACCTCTGTCAACAGTAAACTGTTTCTGAAGAAAAGGTTTCTCTAAATAAAAAGATATCAACATTTTAAAATGACCTTTTTAAGTGAGCAAGTCTCATTTTAAATTAATTCCCCCTTCCCTGCAGCAAATGATTCACTAAAACAATGATTTCATGTTATTTCTCGGAAAATAATGCAAATTTGAATTATATGATTACATAATTATTGATGATATCAAAAATTGATATCACTGACAGAAGTGAATACAGCAACACTGGATGTCTGATACTGGGTATTTTCCTTAAAAATTACAAAGAAGTAGTAACTATAATAATCATTCAGCAACATTTTGCATATGTATCAAAGTTTAAAATAAGAAAACAGTGGTAATGCATGATGGCCTGTCCCTGATTGTATTGAAGACAAATGTTTGGAACTGAAAAGAAAGCATGTTCTGAAATGTTTGCATATTTATATAGAGAATCATTGAAAATGAGAAGTACACCTTGTACTTTTAGCTTAAGGTGTAAACTTATACACTGTCACATTTGTGTGTACTTGTATACTGTAACACAGACAAAGAATGCCTTTCAAAGACCCCTGAATGTGGCTAATAAGATTTGCTGAAGAGTTATTCTTAAGCAAATGGTTACAGTGAAAATCTAAATTAATCGGAGCATCTTTTCTATGCAAGTTTACCAAGAAACTTTCTGCTCTCAAACTACGTAGAAAGTAAATTTTACCAATTCTACCAATAAACTTCAGCATATTAAGTTACCATATGATTTTGGACTAGTCAGTGTGAAAAAAAAAGCCAACATATATCCCAAATCTGGAAAAAAAGATTAAGCAGAGAAACTAAATCAAGTGTAGCCTGAGGTTCCTCCTAGACAGGAAATGCCAGAAGAGGGGGGGGGGGGNATAGGATGAAGATCCTACATTCAGTTTTCCACCCAAAATAATGCAATAACTTCACATTCTCATAACATGAATGAAACAAAGTTGTTTAGTAACAAATACTGAGTAAACTCTAAATTGAGAATATAATGTATTGCTGTCAATAAACAGATTTGAATAATCAATCTTAAGGGTTAACTGCTTTAATTAAAATTTTCTTCCTTTAGTGGACTGGGAAAATACTCAAATAATAGTAACAGTATAATGCTGGTTGAACAGCTGAAGAAACCAGACATTACAAGCAAAATACCTGACAAAGACAAACAGATTAGCATTTTGCTGGTACACTCAGAAATTACAGCATGTAAACTGTCATTAGCACATTTAAGTCAGAAGTAAATAAATGCTTTCTTTTTAGTACTGTTTGTCAAACAACAAAGGTTAATCTGTTTTCTTAAGTCCCTTTACATGGGACTGATTGAAAGCCAAGGGGACATGATACATATCTTGCCATCAGCCTCAAGAGACTGTCACTAAATCTGACTCAGCAACTACATTTGTGAGTAACACTAGAGTATTACTAGAACACAATTTATAACTATGAGAAAATACACAGACTTTTTTCAGAGCCATTTTTCCAAGTGGAATCACAATTTAAAGATGCATGAACTTTCTATATGAAATGCTTTTCTTTTAGGTTTTCAGTTACTCTTTGATCTTTCTACTCCCAGCGTTCCTCATTTCTCCTCTGTCATAGTCCCTTGTGGACCACACTAGGCTGTACAACATTTTACCACGAAGCTGGAGATGTTCCCTTCCATGTTTACAATGTTTAGACTTTGCTACCTTAATTAATTTTCCCAAAGGTTTTCAGCTACAGCAGCACAAACTGAGCTTTCTTTAGTTCATATTTCCTAATTCCAAGAATGTCCATCTCAACATAGAGACAAAGAAATTACCCCCGTGGTTGTAATTCCCATGTCTCATAAGCAATAACTAACTACACTTTTGCAACTTTGAGTTTCTCACATAAATTACTACTTTAAATATTCATGCTATTGTGGGAGGCAGCATTATCAGAAAACTTCTCTGGGAATCTGGTTTCCCGTTACTTTGAAACAAATAATCACTATGTAAATTAATAATTTTGCAAGTGATATTTTGTAATTACCATGAATATCTTCATACTCAAACAGTATCTTTTCCTCCTATATCTCCACATATGCCATACTTCAAAATTATTATTTTTTAATCTAACATAAATTTCAAGTTTTCAAGCCTTCAAGGGGTTCTATGTAAATGTTAAGACAATTTAAATAAAACATAAAATGAAATACTTGTTTAAAAATTAAAGAAATCTTTCTTATTCTGAATGATTAAATACCCTTAGAGATTTCTGATATGCAGCACAGACATTCCAAATGGAATTTTCATGTTTGAACTTTTCTACCATCCAAAATATTACGTTGACTGAATTACCCCACATTATGAGGAGTATAAAATATAAACATTAAATATTGAATGAAACCTCGGGGCTCTCCTTCCTTTAAAATGAAAAGCTTACTCGCATCTTTGCGAGGAAATAAACCATATTATTTCACAATAAAACAAATTATCTCAGCATTATTCTATTTCTATTCCAAAAGAGTTCTGGCATAAGTCTTCCTTAATGAAATAAGGGGAATATACAATTGGTTCTGAGTGATTATGGACAAAGGACAAAAAGTCTTATCAGGTTTCTTCTTCCATTTGCCATATTTTAGACTCTTATTCATAGTAGAACTACTGTCTGCATTAAGCAATTCACTCATAAACAAGAAAAGTAATCACATACAATTTTTTATTATTATTATTTTTTAAGTTTTCCTTCATTTCCTAATATTTAGAAAATTTACATACACTATGATCTTGATCCTGGACTCATGGAAATTAAAACAGTGTTTAAGGACTTACAGCTCTTAAGCTACTTTTAATTTTCTTCCTCAGAAAATGTCTAAGACCTACTGAAGCTACTGATACTCGCATAGTATTTTTTATTATTATTATTTGTCTGTTTACATCGTGAGCCTGCAGAACTACAGCTTGGTTTTGTTTGCTGACAAAAAATATTTGCACTTTTCTGCGCTTACTAGATCACTTCTGATTTGTAAGACAGTTCACTAGACAAGAAGAAATATTTATTCTGTTATAAAGAACACAGAACAGTGCTACACTGGTGAAAAACTCCAAGCTTTCTCTTTCCAAAATTAGCCTAAATTAGAACATTTAAACTACACATGCATTATTAAAACATTATAGTGAACTAACTGTCAAAGACATTCTTTTGTTTCCTTCCCAAATATTTTGGTCGTCTTTCAATGAAAATTATACATTAGCATCTCTTGAATTCATTTTCTTACAATTTAAGTATCATTTTCAGATTACTTATACAGTATTTTCATTAATTTGAATACAAAATAGTTCAACCTGGTTCTTTCTGAACAGCTGTCCAAAACACATCTAAACATTGGGTAAACCCAGTGGTTCAATATGCAACACTCTTATTGATGCAAATATCAGTAAATGTTAGCAAACTTTCCAGAAGATCTTTTGTTTTAATCTTTTAAAAGGAGGTTTCAAAAACTCCAATCTTCTGGGGTTACATCCAACTCTGTAAAGCTTTTTTGAAGCAGAGATCTTTAAGAAGTGAAATTGTAAAATTGTTTGCCTTCCCTTCCACAATTACATCTCCTTAGGTAAAGTATTTGTAATAAGTATGCTCATTCAGCTTCCAGGAAAGAAAAAATTATTTTCTGTTCAATTCAGATGTTGGTTTCTCTTTTGTTTTTATAAGCAGCCAACTTTTTACACTACTTTTTAGATCACTATGTTGGCTAACTTCCTAAATGTATAGATATTCCTTTGCACATTTGTTCACTATTTTTGCCAAATTAGCAAAGCTGTTGGAAAAATAACCACTTTCAAAAAGAGAAATTAAATTCATATAACTTTCCTTTTTTTTTTTTTCCTTTTAAAATACACTAGAAGTTTTGCTTGCTGAAGGTGACTGACAACCAGCTTTGAAATTTTAAGAGCGTCTCAGTGACAAGAAAATGTCTTTCATCATTTCTGTGAAAATGTACCCAAATTCGCCTCTCTTTCCAGCATTTATGGATGCTTAAGAGAAAATTTCAAGTTTAACAGCTAAAAAGCTCTGAAGAATCCACCCACTGTGAACAATCTCAGGCCCCAGAGAACCCCCATTTCTGACCAATCTGTGGACTGCACAAAAACTTTTCCTGTCATTGCCATACTTCAGTTGAGTACGTTTACCACTTTAAATTACAGTTGAAATTCCAGTCCCATTTAATACTACTACACCTGCAATACAGGAGTCATGTAGCAGGATGAAGTACTGAAAAGGTGAAAAAGACTCCACTGAGATCTAAAATCAATTCCCAGTACAAAAAAAAAATGTAACATACAGCTAATATTTCTGTAATGTTCTGCCTCTTGTATTTGGTCTCAAATGAGGAAAAAAGTATGGTTAGAAAGCAAGATTAATATGTTATATATATATATAATGTTCTTGAACATTTTAATATTATTGGCTTATTTCAAGCACATTCATTCTTGATTTAACAACAAAAAAAAAAGAATACAAAGTTTTCCAAATGTTACAGAAAAGACCTCTTAAGTTCTCAGTAATCATTACTTTGATGATATAAATAAGATCCATGCAGGAGTATACACTGCACTTAAATGTGTACCTGAATCATCAGAATGCCAACAATATTTTTCAGTTTAAGTAAGATGCAAGTACTACCTTTAGGAAGAACTCTTTATGTAGCATAAAATATCTTAACTTCACAGTTTCCTAAAAAAACAGCTTCACCTCAATGTATTTTGTACATCAGCATTTTGTAATTCTTTTCCAAAAATTCTGTTAAGTTCCCATGTTTTTTAGCTATTTATTACTACCTTGATTGGTTAAAATGAATCAAGAAAGACATTTTCCATCAAGAACTGCTTCCAGAATGGGAACACAAAGCTGGCTTTAATTCCCATGCCTTGTTTTCATAGCAATTTTGAGAGGTATATTCTGCTGGAGTGAGTTGCTAACACAGAGCAGCCCTACAGTGATTCTGCATGAACCATTTCAGAAGGGCATGTGTTAAATTTTGTGTCCATCCACTTAAGATATCTATATGATGCCAATTTAGGTATCTCATAACTGCTGATACATACAAATATTGTGGTGAAATAGTAGAAAAAGTGTTTGGCATTTTACAGACAGAGAACTGAAGTACAGATTTAAATGAGAGGCAATAACGATTGTTGTGAATCTAGCTCTAAGTACTCATAATCACACAGAAATCTTTCAATGAAGTGTGGAATTGAAACCAAGCCTTTGAAGTCTAGTACCCTAACCATTTCTTCTGGGTTATATTTTGTTTATTTTTACTTCAAGCTTTCCAAATTATTATTAATCTAAGAATACACCTGAAATGTTTACCACCACCAGGTAAGCCTCCAAGCCACTAGCTTGAGAGATATAACCCTGTGGAACTTTCCATTATCAGCTTTGCATTGAAGAAGGAAAAAGAAGTCAAAAAAAAGAAGAAAAATAAGCAAAAAGAGAAGGTAGGCATGATGATTCAGAAAAAAAAAAAAGTGATAGCTTGTTGGTAAATCAACAAAGAAATGAGGAGAAATAAAAGGAGAGAAGTTTAGTAGATCTGTACAGAAAATGAGAAAACGAGCAAACAGTGGAAAAAAAAGAACAGAAAAGATGCAAGCAAGAACAAAAAAATTACAAACACCTAAAATAACAAAGCAAAAAATGACAGAGAAAGAAAGGTGAAAGAAAGGGGAAAATAAAACAGCACATGACATGTAAAAAAGTGGTTCAGATCTGAGAAAAAAGGAATGCCAACAGAGCAAAGAGATAAAAGAGAAATCAGAGGTGCCTGATGGGTGGGAATATCCATATTTGTAGGTGAAAATCTCCACAACCTAGAGAACATAGCCAGATACATTCCAGGGGAGGCAATATGCTTCTCAGAATAGGCATATTTTTATCTTTATATTTCATATTTATTATTATTACTTATGAAGGGGGGAGACGGTGGTAATTATTCAGATCACGAGATTCCAAAGTACCTCAATTTCTCTTGTCTGTTCAGGTACTTTTTTCCCTTCTTTCCTCAACACACTGGCTCAGTGACTTCCTTTAGTAAAATGTATGGTATTTCCTACAGTATATTCAAGTATTCCCATAAAACCAATTCTAGAAAACTCAGTTTTTTGTTTTTTGTTTTTTTGTTTTTTTTTTTTAATTTTAAAACAGATACTATAACTTTACTAAATAAAAAGCATCTAAAAGCCATGTGCCAGAAAAATCAAGCACCATCTTAGTATGCAAGAGTCCCTAATAGGTCAACAACAGCAGAAAATTGTCTATATATGCTCATAAACTCTAAAACCTTATAATGCCTATAGAAAGTATGCTTAGAAATAATGTCACGAGTACAACTTCTGGGGACAACTCTCCAGAAAAAGAACGGAGAAACAGACATTGTGAAACCACAGAAAATGAATATGCCTTCAAGCTAAAGTATCTTTCCTTCACATATCCAGTAAAAGGACTAAGAAAGCACAAAAAAGGCATGGATTAAGCAGCAGGGAGCATGCGAGTCTGCTCCACTCGCTCCAGCACAGCCTTGAACAAGTTTTTCAGGGCATACGAAAACATGATTACTCAAAACTAAATTTCTTGCACTTCTTTGTGGTGCTTCTGAGACCTCCCACTGTCACAGACAAGTTGCTTTACGAGGCTTGTATGTATGTATGATGTAGTTGTTGCTATGTTTCCATAGTCATATAATTCACAAAACAGGTAATTTTCTGAATTTTGACAGCACTAGCTGAATACGTGTGTGGCTGATGAAGATATTTTCATTCGGCCATACCATGAAGTCATGAGATCTATGGATGAGCTTATGAGAGTCAGAGAACAGTGGCCAAGCTGCATATTGCATATAGAGGGCTCATAAGGCCTATGGAATGATGCTTCAGCTCTCATCAAACAGTAGGAGATGAATTGTTCCTCCCTGCCATCCACCCAAAGAAACAATAATGCTAAACAAACAAGGATCAGAGTGCAGCATATCATTCTCAAACCATTTAATTTCCCAAAACAGTAACTGGAAAATTGTGTTGTCATGAACATGGTGCTACGCTTAAAACGTTAACCTTATTAGGCTGTGTGACAGAGTAAGAGCATGCATATCCAACAAAAATTTGTTTCTCATGAACCTTTCTTATATTAGTTAAAAAAAAAAAAAAAAGTCTATACCTAACGTGAAATTGCTGTTTGATGCTGCTTGTTGAATAAGAGACTTAAAGGTGGTACACAGCAGTTAATTAGCAATCAAAGTCTGACAGCTACAGCTGCAAAATGTTTGTATGATAATTTCAAAATTGAAAATGATTTATTTCGCTCTACATGAAATTAGTGTACACTCATTAGAAAGTCAGTGATTATCTCGAAAAGTATTACTGGAACATTTCAGTAGCTTTGCTACAGCATTAGAAAGTATACAACATATGCCTCCAGACCTATTATCATCCTACTTGTTCTCATGACTTGGTGTCAACATGGTCTTTAGTACAACTGAAAACACACTCAGCAGAATGGTGTTTAAGATAGTTCACAAGGAGAACACCTTTTTTATAAAAAAAAAAAAAAAAAGTCCCAGCACTAACAGTTTAAACTACTTTATTAGTAAACTACTTTTTTAAACTATATATAAAGCCAGAATACGTAACTGATATACGTACACGTTGCAACAAAGGAAATTCTCATTAAATGTAAGGAAAAAAACCCTTTGGAACAAGAGCACCCATAGACTGGAAGAGGTTACCCATAGAGTCTGTTTTCTACTGCCTTGAAGGTTTTAAAAGGTCTACCAACTAGGGCTCTGAGCAACCTGATCTACCTTTAAAGTTAGCTCTCGTTCACTCAGGAAATCATACCAGATGACCTCCATGGGTCCTCTTCAACCTATGACTTACTGATTCGACAACATATATTGGAAAAACGTGATCCCCATCCTTCATTATATAGCACAGAATTATCTCAAATATAGATATATCAAATACTATAAAGCCCCTTCTATAATACAGTAGTTTAATAATTTACAGGCAAGTATAGTTCCTTATAGTTATATATATATATATATATATAGGATATGCTAATTACAATGCTGCATTCTGATTTAAATACAAATACCTTATCAGCATAACCTTTCATTGTTTAAAAAAAAATAAAAATACAAAAAGCAAAACAAGAAGAAAAAGAGATTCAGAATACTTTGTTAACTGGTAAGTTAACTGCAGTACACCTTGCAGATGATGAGTTTTAGACAATTCAGTATCACTGAACTTTTTACTTTGATAAAATGAACTGTCAGCATACTGGTTTTAGGTAAAAACCAACCAAACAAAAAACCCTAACCTACGTGTATAAAATTGTAGTTAAACACATACTTGTAAACACAGATATATACATGCACACACCCCCCAAGGCCATGTATTAGAAAGAAGAAAAATTCAAGGTTTATGAAATATTAAACATAATTAAGATTACATTGAGGAAGTAATATCCATAACAAAATGCCAATGTTGAAAGCAAATATTGACCTTTATAATTTATCAAGTGAAAAAGCCTTAATTTGCTCACTATTCAAACTTTAACAATAAGTATGATAGCTTAGATGGCAGAAATAAGAAAAAAAGAAAACTATTTGCTGTCACTTTGAATTAACATTTTGACCAGTCAACAATTCAGCAGTGATGAAATGTGCAGTTTGATTCAAAGTAAGACAAGGCTATTTAAATAACTCAAAATAAGAAATGAGTATTGAAACATTAGAATTTTGATAAGCGATCACAGCTGCACTAGAATTAGTTTCTATAGCAACAGAGGAAATAATGTGGAGAATTGCACTGCAATACAAGATGGATTCCTTACAAACACTGCTGTTCAGATAGAAAACTTTAAAATTATTCACTGTATTAAAATATTTCTATTAAAATGGTTATTCAAATATCCTATACCTTGTACTCACTACATTGTTCTATTTTGGTTCTCCACAATTCAATTCTAGTGCATCTATTCAAGTTTTATATCATGTTTTCACACTTTCCCCCCATTGCTTACCTCCCTATTTTAAAATTAAAGTGACTTATTCTGGAAAATACTGGATCTTCAATCTCAAAATAATCTGCATTTTCAATATATTATTTTTTTAATTATTCCTACAAAGAAGCACTCAGTACATTTATTTTTCCAGTGGTACACTTGTAAAATATTACAGAATGCTTTGCATGTGCTATTTATAAGAAGCTGCATCGCTGCCATGAGTATTAACATCATTATGGAACTTCTAAAACTTGTAGACATCGGAGACTTGCACAAGCTCTTATCAGTGGGCACTCTCATGTCCTAAGCATGATTAAGAAACCATAGCAAATCTATTAGTATTCATGGACTGAGTACCCATAAGATGGTAAGATAAAAGCTTTTCAGTTGAGCACATCTTTAGATTTCAAATGTTGCTCATTTCTAGCACTAAGAATTATTGTTCCATTGCATCATCACTGATTCTAGCTATTTTTGGCAACTAATTAAAAGCATAGGCATGGACCTTTTTATGTATTTTGCCCTTATAATGAGACCTATTACTCTGGCTCATTCTATCCCTTTGAGTTCCAAAGTATCTTTCGAGTTACCATGGATACAAGTGATATGCTTTCTCCCACAACTGCTTTGTGTGCCTTATCAAACACCAGAAAACTGACACAGTAGGAATCTGAGCCATCTATACAGGATGAATATCAAACCTCTTGGAAGTGGCCCTCTCCTGTCATCGTCCCCCCAAAAAATGAGGTATACCATACACAACACTTGTAATGAAATTAACAAGCAGGTTCTTTTCTATCACAAGGAAACCAAAATGAAAAGATGCAGACATAAAACAATTTAGTCTGATCAATTCTGCAACAGCAATAAAATGAAAACAGGAGTACACAGAATGATTCTGAGTTTGCTATTTTGAGTTGACAGAGTTTAAGTGTTTCTACATCAATATAACAACCGAAGATGTACAATGTAGCAAATTTCAGCAAGCATTTCATAAAAGAGTTGCAGAAACATTGTATTCAACTCTGAGATTATGCATAAACTTGAGTAAATAAAACTCCCTTAAATACAAATTGTCAGGCCTCTTTATACCAATTTATTATGGGCATTTTGAAATGTAAATTGCATTCCAAGCTGGGAATAATTTGTACTAATCAGCGAAGAAGAGGGCAGTTAGTAAACTGATTTCCCCATCTTGTTTCCATATTCTGACCTGTTCTTAAAAACAAAAGATCCTCTCCCACTCAGACCGCAAAATTTACAATGGATTCAAAAACCAAGTGCTGACATTAACATAATCTGAATGAATAGATGAGAAATAAAGGGAAATAGCCAGAAGGAAAAATTATTGTAATATGAACTTAATATAGACGCATTCAGAACCATTACTCAGCTCAGACTCCATTAAATTTACGGAAAGACAACAGCTACATGTGAGCGCTAAAAAGGCGATTGAGTGCTTGAGAGCCATAGGAGAATGGATAAGCAAAATGCTCCTCTTGCCCATTTTTCCTCAGTTATCTAAACTTCTCTATGTATTAGAGCAAAACACTCCACAAAAACTTACCTGACTTGTTCATATCCACAAGCTCAGCCTTGCTTTAAAATCCACAGATTTTGAAGCATAATATCTGAGCCAGAGACACTGAAGCATAAAAGACACAGACTCTTACTCGTTTCTATTAGCATTATGAATTAACTGTATCATTCTGATACACTTTCCACAAACAGATATATACTAAAGGCATATTACCCATTTTCATTTTTCTAACAGTGTCACTGTAGGTTAGCCTTACATTTGGCTAGATATCATAAGATCCATTTCTTTTAACTTTTAAATTTGACTTTGAACTTTTTCAGGGTATGTTACTTTCTTTTGGGGATGAAAAACATTCCCATAATGCTTTTACTGTGAACACAATCATAATTAAACCTCACTTTTTTTTTTTTTTTCCTGAAAATTTCTTTAAAAAGTAATTGAAAGCTAGTGAACAATGAAAAGGAACTCAAAATTGACTGCTACTTAGTGGCATTGATGGTAAGTCATCTGTATTATCAAAATATTATTAGTTCTTTAGTTTAATGTTGGAACCACTTACAAAAAAAAAAAAAAAAAAGAGCTTCTGGAACAGCAGTGGTATTTGCACAAAGGTTCTGTACTCCTGCCACCGCACTCACCTCTACATCTGCTATCATTTTGCCTCTTTATAATACTCTCCTGGATTATCTGCATTGTGCACAAAATCACAAAAGAGATCACCCATTCCTTGTTAGGAAGATATAAAATGCAAACTGCTGTTTTTCTTTTAAGAAATAATTAAGAAATAATGAGACTAACTACCACAGTTCACAAAAAAGGTTAAGCTCTTCCTTCACTGAATCTCAAAGATGTCCAGAAATGGCCACTGCTGTTCCCTATACCTTTGAGGCCAACAGATTGCCTTAACACTAATGCCGACTAAAGCTTTTTGAGTTTCTCAGAAGGAGAGCACTAGACATCAGTCTCTTAACAGATGAGTTATTCCTCAGTTACGAGGGAAAATGACCACCAACTCAAATTGTTTTTTCAAACTTTCCCACATCTACTCAAGAGTTACCTATCAGCTGAATTTTGTGTAGACCAACAACGCATGATTCAAAATATGACTGAAAAAGATCTCAGAGCAGAACAATCAACTTCATCTTCAAGAAGCACTTTTCAGCCATACAATCAGTTGCTAATTTTCATGTGATTATTTCTATGCTAAGAAGTTAGCAAATAAGCACCCTAAAGTTTGCAGAAAATACATCATTATTCTCTCTCATTATTCTCTTATTTGTCTAAAAATGGTTCCATTCTGGCATTACATGCAGAATTTAACATAACCATGTATGAAGCATTTAAAGCAAAGTCACTTTGAAAAGGTAGTAGTAAACTCAAAGAATTAGACTAGTTTTGTTTTGCATCCATCACTTTAAAATAAGTACAACATATTTCTACATTTTTTTTGATTTCCACTCAGATTGCCACAGATGCTACATTTACAATAAAAATACAATACAAACACTTTAAAGTATAATAAACATTAATAAAATATAATATAGATGGCATTGTATTTTTCATTTTAGAGTTGTCTTTTGCTCTATTACAACTCACAGGAACTTGGAAAAAAATCTAAAAAGATACTAGCTGATTGAAATTTTATCAAAACAGTGTTTTTAGTGCTGAGAATTTCAAAATAAAGTTTCAGAAGTCATTGCACATACTACCAAACTACAGATTGCTGAAATATAGGGAAAACCAAACAAATCAGTTAACAAAAACAGGAACTATAAAATAGTGAAAGCCACAAAAGTTTGAGCAAAATCAAGGAAGAGATTCCCTAAAGACATGAAGAAATGAGTCTAATTACTAGTGTTAATCTTGAGCAATTTAAACAAGAACAGAGGCTGTCCCTCTTTTTTGCCAAAAGATGTAGGGTTAGCCCTGACCTTTTGGTTACGAGTATGTTTTCTGGTACAAACGTCAACTTGTTGCAGTACGCAACAGCAACCATGTCACCTGTTCGAGTCACATATGTAAGCAATATTTGCTTGGACTGAGCATTTTCAAAGAAAAGAAAACCACACCTGAAGTCAGCTTCTTGAAGAGATGAACCTTTTGTAGTTTTATTCTCCAAGATTTGGATTTTCCAAATACACATGCTCTTATCAGCTCTATTTTTAACCTGCCGCTCATATAGGATACTTAAAATTCTGAACATGTTTACATTATCCACCCAGCAGGCTAATGGAACTGCATACCAGACAGTCATGCATAATTCAAATCAATATCCTCAGGCTTGCAACTCTAAGTCAAAACTGCCTTTAAATAAGCTGGGTGTGACTTTAACATGAATAAAATGTATCTAATTTTTAACCTTTATCTGACAAATTGATATATTTGCAGAGGGATGTCATAAATCTGCTTTAAAATTTGAAACAAATACAAAATCAGGATAACACCTTTTAAAAATATTTTTAAGGACAAAATTTAGAACTGTCAATAATACTGAGCGCAAAAGGTTACAAATGAAGAGTGGGGTAATTATTACATATATTTCTTAAACAAAATGTACAAATGTATACATAAAAACACATGGTGGTGGAATATTATATGGCGCAGAAGGTGAACATAGCAGGATTTCCTATTTACAAATTTAAAGATCAAGCTTTAATTAAATTGGGCACAGGTGACTCCAAACAGAAAATCCTATACCCAGTTAAGCATGTCTGCTAGCTTCTCTCTAACGACTAGAATCAAAATTTCAGTAATAAAATAATTTTCCCTTCGAGTATTCCCATGTGCTTCCATGAGACCATGATTCCATCACAGTGGAAAACCTTCAAGTACACTGAAATGACCAGAAGCATGGCAGTTATACTGGTTACGGATCTATTTGCAAATTACTTCTAAATAAATTGGAAGAAAAGTAACTGGAATTAAAAAAAAAAAAATACAGGGGGATACAACATGGACAGGACAGGATGGGACTTCCAAGCTGTGTAATATAAAATCTCATCTTTTCCCCCCAAGGAGAATAACCCAACAAGTCTAAAAGTCAGGGTAACTCTATATCATGAATGTGTTGCAAATAGCACTTACGTTAACAAGACAGCTTATTTTAACAAGAAAAAAAAAAAACACAGATTTTTACCTCCACAGAAGCTACAGACAATTTCATGTCATCTACTCAGATGCAATAAAGTCCCAGTAAATAGTGCATACAATTAAAGTAGCTATGAAAAAAGTCTATCAACAGGGAAGTTAGAATTAATAAAAAGAAACACCTTTGAATAGGAATAAATTATATCCTAACAATAAAATACATGTTACTAAACAAAAATGGTTCATCTTTTACACAGACAAAATATTCATTAAATAATTCCAAGGGAATACTTATGATATAGTTATATCGTACACCTACGAAATTAACACATATGTGCATAAGGAAAATGATCTACACTGACCAGGCAATGAAACAAAAAGAGTTCAGTTACAAAATCAACATGTTCTTCTTTTGATGTCATTGGATTATAAAAAGCAGTCCTAATGGTAACTAGTCTTTAACCAAGAGGAAAAGAAACCAGTCCCCTGTATCACTAGATATTACCTTAATACCAAGAAACAAAATGCCCATACCCAGTAGATTTTAGATCTTAGTAAAAGAAACATCAAATTTTCAGTGTGAGCTCTCAGATCAGCAAAAGTACCAGGTTCATTGCAGAAGTGATCTTTTTTGCTGATATAGTACTACCTCTTGTGTCTACATCACAGATCATTTTATTAATGTGGAACACCTGTATCAAATAAAATGCCACAAGGAATTATTTCAGCCACAAATATACACATAACCTTTTCCCAGTTAATGACAGATCTTGGTCCTTTCACAAATCCCAGATGCAAACAGATGAGCAACTTACTAAAATAATAAGTTTAAAATAAAATGGAAACTTTCCTGTAATTACTAATGTATGATTTACATCACTTCAGAGACATCACATTGCTACGGGTGACTTTCTTCAAAGCCTTCACATCACTGCAAAGGGTATTTCTTCAAAGACTTCAAAATGCTGGCAGGAGGAACCTGATTTGTGAGACTGCTTTGCTAACTTGCACGCATCAGAAAAAAAGCCCTTTCCCATTGGAGGGCAGTTTTTCTCCTTTTGGAGTTGATCTAGACGGAAAAAGAATTTTCATGTTGAAAATCTTATCATCATGACTGACTGAGTTTTATTGCCAGTTTTCTTCTCCCAGCAGTAGATGACATGCATGCTTTAACAACATCTTCTTCCAGCATCTCTGCTGTTCATCAGACAGTAAATCCATGATTTCAGAATTATTCAAATTCATTCTATCAAGCTATCCTGTGTTTTACCTTTGGTTGACAATACTTACTGTGCACAACTTGGATGTCATCTATCTGACTTTTCAACTCTAAAGTTCTGTGTAACTCTGTTCTCTTCCAAACTGTATGTAAACTCATCCTTGAATCTCCTTTGCATTTAACTCCCATATTTACCTCAACAGCTCCATAAGAAAATTACAGGAATAATATTGAATTACACATGTATTTCTTATCTCTGTCTGTGGATTCCATCCATTCCATATCTCTAGACTCTATGTGTAAACAACATGCTCGTCTGCCGTTCATGTGGTTAAAGAACCATAACCACAACATGATCATATTTAATACGTGAATAATATTCCTTTACAATCAGGAATTTTTCAAAAGACAAAGAGTAACACTTTCTTGGGAAACAAAAAAAAATATATAAATCCTATAAAATTGAAGAAAAGACAGCAAAAGTTAATCTTTAAATAACTTTAGTCTTCACAGTGCTCAGTTCACTATATTTTTTTCAGAAACAGGCATCAATTTCAAACACTTAACAGAATTGACTGCCTTCCACTATTATAGAATAACAGAGGACTGTCATAATGTGCTAGGAAGCTACTTTGAAACTCTTAAAAACAATACAATATCAGAGAAATGAAGTAGAAAGCAAGGCAAAGGAAGTTTTCCTGGACAATTCTCTGCAGATCCTTGAATTACAAAAGTGTCCTGTACTACACAAAACTATCCCTAAAACATAGATATGGATTGCTATAGCAAGCTCTACATATAGCTTGCTATAGATATGGATTGAACTGTCACACTCCCCAGGGCTTAAAAACCACAAGAAATTCTCTTGTAAGGGTTTTGAAGTCCATGAAGACTCATTCCAATTTACTAATGAATAGGAGGCAGACGCACATAATCAGGGATCAGAATTTTTGTATCATTAGCATTGCATCACTGCCCTTTCTCCTGTACTACATAATGATTTTAAATTACTCCTAAGATAAAAATTTTCAAGAGTAGATGGCCACATAATAAAAAACAGAAGCATAAGTTGGATCAAATAAAGAAATGATGTAATAAAAAAAACACCTTTTTCTCTCCCAGAAATCTCTAAAAAGTGCATTAAGAATCATATAAACTGATAGTACACAAGTACTATCAGCTGAGGTACATGAGTATGAGTATGTGCAATATCTCATGTATTTACAGAAGACCCTTTCAAAAGTATCTTGATGAATGTACTGTTTGAAGCACTATGTCCAATGCCACAGGGCCAAAAAAATATTTTCTTCCAACAGATATTACACCAGAGAAATTTCACAGGTAATCTGATAAAGACACATCAGAGAAAAATCTGTGGTCACCTTCTTCATAGATATTCTTTCCATTATATTTCCAATTTATTCCCTCAAAGCACATTGGAGGAAAAAAGAAGAGAAATAACTATTTAAGTTAACATCACAACATGATAAGGTATTCAACTGAGTTTTCACTCTTCCAGTCTCAAAACTAGTTCATAGTTAATATTCCACCAAAGCCATCTTCTTCCCCTGTAATTCTTAGTATCTGAAATGTATAGATAGGGCAATTTTGAGAGAACTTTATGTCCATATTTTGCTGAACATGATACAACCATGCTGTGGTACTCACTCCACAATTTTCCAACAGTAAGTTTTCATGCAGACTTGGCTTGAAAATAGATCTGCTTATATTCAAGGAATAATGATAGAAACTAAACTGGAAAACACATGATTATCAAGGGATTCACTGAGGGATCCATTCATCCTCTCTCAGCCTGTCCACTGGCTTTCACCTTCACTTGACAACTCTGAGGAAGGGCTTTAACAAACTGAGGAGATTCATCTGTATAGCAGTTTTGAGGTGCTTATGAAAAAGCTTTTGGTTATGTTGGGAAGATACTCACATAAAATATCTCTATATACTCAAGTTGTGCAGTGAAGAGACTTTTCCCAAGACATGAAAACTAACAAGAGAAAAAGAAAAGGCAAAAAGCTGCAAAAAGAATCGGATCCAAGAGATTCCAGAAGAACAGTCGCCTTCACGTGCAAAGATTGACACTGAGGAGCAAGGCAAACATATGTCCAACAGACATATCAACATAAAGTGCCGAAAGCCTAGAGAAGAATAAAAGTGGAGAAGATAAACTACAAAAATAACATCATATTCTACCTTCACAATATGGAAAAGATGGATAAAATCCAGTAGCATATGCCTGCTAGAGCAGCAGATTCTCATTTAAGAGAACTTATGTTTTCTCACTGCAGTCTTTTAGTGCTTCCATATGTTTCCAAAAAACCTTGTGAAATGTACGGCACTTGGGCCAATCTCAGAAATAGAGCCTCTGAACAAACATGAGTTCAGCCGCAGGGCTTTACCAATTGAGATGTTAGAAGAAGACTTTAAAACAGGTTGGAGATGGAACCTGTGGTTGTACTGAGCTGGTAATCTATAAATAAATAAAGTATATCTAAGTATGCTAAGTAAGTTTTCTACTTTTTCCATCATGATGTCACTTACTCTACTTCAGAATTGGGATCAATTTCCTTGATTTGCTTGCTAACATATGGAATTTTGCACAGCTGTTAGAGCAAGACATGCTTTAAGAACAGCATAAATTATAAAAACCAGAATCTTTTCTCCCCCTCTTCTCCCTCTCATCTCTGACAAGAGAATCAGAGAATCCTGATTGCAGAAGCAAAAAGGAACCTACAGCTTTTGACATCAGCCTGCAAAACTCTAATTTCAATACACTTACCCTAACACTTTTAAGTTTAAAAACTTCCATTTTCAGGAATTTAAGAGACAACCTCCTTAAAATATATTGTATTTGCCTATGAAGCTTATGGAGACAACAAAGACCCAACTTGCCCGTATGAGCTTGAGCCTTTAAAGTTCATGAAGCAGCCACTACTTTGGAGATGAAGAGACTAATTTAATATCATACTGTAAATGTTTTAGAAATTGAAATTATTAAGAGCATGGTCCATTTAAGATCGTGACCAATACAGATAGTAAGAAATACTTCCAATTACCAAAGCACAAAAGAATTATGTCAACTTTAAATGTAAAGTTTGTAAACAAATGCACTTTCTCATTTAGATCACCACTTCATAATAATCTCCTGGCTAGCAGAAATATCTTAGTGTTATTTTGCCTCCCCCTTCCCACCATTTTTATTCTTTACTTTCTGAAACAAATGTGTAATACCACAGCCTACATTAATCCTATCCTACATATTCAACATGATAATAACAGCATGTGAAAGGGTAGAGAATAATAAATAGGATGTATGTTATCAAAAAATGAAAGGGAAGTTATATCAGGATGTGTATCCGAAAAAAGGAGAAAAGGTCACTTCAAGTAAGTATCCATACTTTATTGGGTATTGTGCCAAAGAACACGAAGAATATTATTGACAGAAATAAGATTTCAGACTTTTAGCTGACCCTAGAACTCTGGGCCTAAGCACCAAGAGTGGATTAAGTCCACATATAGTTATCTAGAAATACTGTAGTTATACAGGTTTCTCTCTTTTCTGTGATGAACAGTTCTGAGTCATTTGTGCAAGAGTCAGGCATAAATGTATCTTCTGAACCATTTATTTTGCCATTGTGTACCATTTTACTTTTATTTGTCATCATCTTGATTTTCTAATGAACTAGACTTTCTTTTAGAGATACTCTAGAATTAAGTCTGTCCATGAGGAGCTCACTGAAAAAAAAAAAAAAGTATTTTCAAAAGCTTGGAGTCTGCAGAAATGTTTGCATCTAACCACTTTTTTTTCCTCTCATTTAAAATATATATTAAAACTCATCAGAATCTAAATGCATCAAATGCACTATATAAATATATAAAGTGGATCAGAAACTGGCTGTGAACATGTACCTGTGAATCAAAATTTAAAAAACTAATTTTCATAGAACAAATTAAAGTGTAACTAGAAACTTCTATCATCAAAATATACCCCCCAAAAATCCACAAAATATATTGCTTTCCTCATTTAACGATTAAAAACATTATACAAAATGCTATGTCAGTTCTATATAAATATACTGAAAAGGAAGATTAATATGGCCATCTAGAGGAGAAAAGAATGTGAAAACATGCCACATATTTTCAGACTTCAGAATAAGACATTTTTAATTAAATATATTTTCTGGCTGCATGTGTCTAAGTAATTGATAATACATGAATTTTAAAATAATATGTTCAGACATTTTGGTGGTCTTGGTAAAGCAAACATTAATATTATACATGTTTTTAGCAATGCAAAGTTTACAAGGTGTATTAATAAAGACAAGATTATATTTTTGTCTCTCACTGTGAATTTCTTGTGCATTGTTAACTGCAGACATGTCTAAACAAATGAATTTTAAAAGTGAAGATTAAAGTGCAGAGTAAACACTTATTAGGAAAACCATTTATTGACTACTTTGAAAACACACAGCACACTGCTGCAAGATACAACATGTGACAGAGATTAACTGCTGAAGACAAAATAACAGAATTTTCTGAAAATGATACATCCCATTTTCATCCCTCATATTAGTCTACCTCTGATGGAATTTTTAATGATATCATCAGAGGCTGATTTACCAGCAACGAGCAGGGGGAAAACAGCGATGAGACTCAAATGAATTTTCTCTTCTCATCACTGCACTGCCATACTATCAAGCCCTGGTCAAAACATGGAATGCGTGGTGCCTTAGCCTGGAAGTACAGCTGAAATGTTTATGTCTCAGAAGTAGAAATGAGAACGTACATATGAGGAAAGAGAAGGACACAGACATATTGACAATTGTTTCTCATGTTAAATAAAGTACACAGGAACACACTGCCTGCTCCCCCTCCATTACAAAGAATCAAGAAACAGTTCTACCATTTGTCTTTAAACTTCTTATAAAAATAATTCAATAACCATATAAACCAATTATTTTATGACAAGCTTCAAGATTTCTATGGCATTAAACCTCTTATAGATGTATGCCACAATCTTAAGGAACAGTAAAGCTTTGAATTTTTAAAAGTTCCACTGAAGCTTCTACAACGTTGATGCTCTCCACTTGCGATCAGAGATTTTTAACCTCATCTGTTCAGTAAATTGTTTCTCTGAACACATATGAAGTCTTTTTTTTTTTTTTTTTGACTGAAGGCTTTCTTCATGAGGTTTCCACCTTCTTGGTTGGGCTTTCCCTCCGTAACAGGCATAACATAATGAGGCATACTCTGGGTTCTCCTCTAGTTACACACATTTTTTACACATTTTTTTATCACTGCACAAAGATTCTTGTTGTTCGATATGAAGAACAAAAAAAATGTACTAACGCTAATTACTCTAGTGTGCCACCTTCAGGTCACCAAAAGTGAAAAATACTAGGTTAATTTGTTGCCATGTCCAATAGCACAAAAAATATTTTTTAATAATATTGAGCATACTTTGTTGAGATCAATGGATTACAAAAAAATGAGTCAAAAACCTGTCTAACTTGCAAGCATTTTGAAAGCAATTTTGCATGGAGTTTTGCAAGTGTAGAATAATTGCAGGCTATCAAATAAACAACACTGCTGATTCTCCACTCCTTGTAAAATGTTGGAGGAGAATGGTTTCGCAAGCAGAAGCAAAAGCAAAACACTGACAGCACTAAAGCTGTTTGCAAGTACAAGTACGTGGTTAAAAATGTACAGTTTTCTAAGTTAGAATGTTTTGATAGCTTTTGCTTTTTTTTTTTTCCCCTCCCAAGCCCTGAGTGTTCTTTCATTATAATAAATTCAATTTACATACTAATTTTAGTGCAAGTGTGTGTGTGTGCATATATAAAAATGAGTTTTACATCCAGCCAGCTTCCTGAATGGAAACAGTGCTGAGAAGGGATGGCAGCTGGTGACAGCTATCTTTAGCAAGAAAACTAAGAAAAAGAAAAAAGAAAAAAGAAAAAAAAAAAAGGAGAATGGGGGAAACAATTGTTACTTTCCTGCTGCAATGCTTGGACTTGCCAACAGGGTTCTTTTGTCTTACATTCTAACTACAATAAAGATTTCAAGACTGGAGTTCTCAAACACCAGAAGAGGCTTAAAGTCAGTGAGCATGAATTTTGACTATGTGGGAGGATGACAAAAGACAATTATTAAACAAACAAAAAGTAGATACCAGCTAAGACAACAACATTGGAGCTTAACTCTTACAGGGCCAAAATGAAAAGCTCAAATGAACTAAAAACTTTTCACTGAGAAGATGAGCTAGGATCAAAAATCTGAGCAACTGTGTAATAGAAAGAGGAATGTCACATGTTCCTTCTAACATGAGTGATTCCATGACTATTGTGGCCTCAATAGTTTGAAAAGAGACAAATACATCATTCTGGGTATCTGAGAGCAGTGTTATAGAATTTGTAAGAAATATAACCGAGTTTTCCATCGCCTGTTAATATACATCACCATTCTATCCCAACAGTGACATCAGCCGTACAAAAAATTAGTATCTTATCTTTCATATTCCCCCCAACAGTGCTGTTGATAGAGCTCAGTAGATAATATATAAAGAAATACACACCCCACCGGATACTTTGGGTACTTTCACTATCCCCTCCTCCTTGTTGTCCACACAACCTTGTTACCACCCGATCTCTCTTTTGCATCTCCTTCCCTGTTTGCTGGAACTCTGTCTCCCAGCCTTCCTCCAGTTTAACAGCAAAGGAAAGAACTGAAAATTCTCATTATCAGAAAATAATCCTCTTACTCTGCAACTTACTTCACTTATAAATTTTATGTCCTTTGTGTCTTGCCACAGGAATCATGAATAAGCATGCACTAAGTTCAAATTTTAGTGACAAGCAGACTTTCATATAGTTGAATTACATCACATAACAGAAAGACTAAATTTTTTCAAGCTCTTCTGGACTGTATACAACATTTAAGTATAGACATCTTTTAATTGCAGGTGTCCCCTTTTTATTAGAAAATACCAGTCTCTAAAAAAACCCTGCACTTCAATATATTAAAAGGCATCCAACAAATATCTTACCATAGTACAGCATCCATATTAAAATCTGACTTTTAAATAACTTCAGCTGAGCTCATCTTTTTCATGTTAGAAAATGACTACAGACACAGTTCTCACATGCACTATTTTCAAGCACAAAAAGCATATTGATGAAATATTGATAACAGAATTCTCAGCCTCTACGTCAGGCAGTTGCTGTCACCCTTAGTTAAAATCAAGAGATACATAGCACAAAAGAAAACATCCCCTTGTTTACATCCAACTTTTACCTCTATGGAAAGTTCAGATTAATCTTATCATTTCTTTCTGTGATTTCAAAAGAGAAGATGCAGAACATTCCAGAAATGCATACTGCAACAACTATTTGCACTACAACCAATAACCGATTCCATTTACTTTGCTGTTATGACAGGTTATCAATAAAGGCATAACAGGTCTTGTTTGCATTTCTGATACCACTGAATTCATCAAGAGTTGCCACATTTCCTTCCTAAATCAAAACAGTTTAAAGTAAATTCCCCGAAGAATAAAATGACTAATGATAAAATTGTATGGAACTTAATATAACAAGATATTGTACCATTTGCTATATTTCTGGAAGAACAAGCAAACAATTCTGTGCCGATTATTTTGGAGCATGCACAAATATAAAAGATACCTGGATACTTCTTGTTGACAGTGATTATTTGCAAGTCAATCTACTCCTGTCTACAACTTACTTATCCACAACATAACTCTGAAATTTGGAATAAAAGGAATGCTTTTAAATCAATCTTACCTTCATCTATTGATGCTTCACTACTGTATCCATCATATTCTGCAGACAGGGGACTATATTTTTGTCTGGTTTCCCATATATAGTTTTTTTGCTGTCTGCCATCCACCACTGGCAGCCTGGAACTCTGGGTTCTAGACAAGGCCTCATGATATTTACCCAGTGCTTCATCTTCACTCTCAGATGATGAACCATGCTGATCTTTACTCATATAAGAGTTGTCTGTTTGAATAAAATAAAGCAAATCGACTACAGCTCAAAACAGAATACAAGAAAATAACCGTAAGAGGTTATCATTGAAGATATTTAAGCTACTTCAACTAAAATTTCTGTAATATTTTAAACATATCATCTTGATGTAATTAGAAGTATTATGTGATTTTGTAATTTTGAAAGCTATTTTCATTTTGTACAAAAACTGAAAGATCATTAAGCCCCCAAAACATTCTAAAATTTATTCAACAGAAAATTGATCCATCTTCGTAAGGCAGCATACACTGAAGTTTTTGAAACCCCTCATTAAGGAAGGAAATGCTCAAAGTATTTTATGTGAAGTAAATTCAACACTGCTTCACTATCACATTTGGATACCTAACATACGAAAAGGCAACTCCTGATGCTCCATTCCCAACTGATTTTTGCTGTTAGCATGCCAAGTAAAGTTAAAATGAACCTGATTTACAAAGAGAAGCCTACAACAAAATCATTTTAGGATATTTGTGTTAGTAGTGCTTAAACTCACAACAACAAATGGGAAAAGCTCAGTAATGGATGTTTACATGCACAATTTTATTTAACTTAGAACAAACAGCCCCTTGTTCAATAACTGAAATTAATGCAGATTCTCATTGCAGACATCTGGCAACAGCTAAAGGTGCACAGAAGAAACTAACTAGTTAATTCTCTCATCCCAGTTTCTCTACAGTGCCCACTCCCGTGGCCAACTTGATCCAGCTACATCTCTCAGGTATGACTTCCCCCACAATTCAAAGATTCAGCTGCATTTTTACTACTGTAAAAGGAAAGTTTCCCCCTCCCTTTTCCAAACTTCACATGGCTTCTGTCCAAATTTAAAATGCTATGCAGAGGTTTTGTAGATCTAACAGGCATTGAACAAGTTCTTGTAAACTTAATAAAGGTTAGCATTACCACTACTCTGTCAGAAAGTCTACGGTATATAATTTGCCAAAGGATTTTCATTACCTATGGAAAGAGAACTCCAAGATGCCCATAAAGCTGTTGTTCCGCTCCTGATTCTGCAAGGCAACATTGTCTAATATGTGATCCAGCCAAGCTGAGCATCTTCTTCCCTTCTCCCTTTTACACCCTCCTCCCAGTCCCTGTCCTAGCTCTAGTTCTGCATTTCGGCTCCCATTAGTCTCTGTATTCACACCCAGCCAGTCTCACTCCTCTGCCTGGGCTGACTAAAGAAGGGATTCAGCCTACTCAGAAATCAGCCATATGAAATTTGAGTAATTCAAGCCATACTAGCCATCTAGGCCTCTCTTACAGCCAAGTTTTTACCTCTTCCTACTACAAAGGTCCTTTCTTCCCACTTTTAGGTAAGCCTCTAGGACTAGATGAATAAAATCACTTCCCAGAGAGGTGTCTCTGACATGGAAAAAGTGCTTTCCCACATTTCAAGTACATACTCCAATATACAGAAGTACCAAAGCATTTTTTTGCATGGTGGAAACAGCTAAGTTTTTACACTATAGCTTAAAAAAAAAAAAAAAAAACTCAGACAGAAAGCATGTCAAATTTCATCCCAAATATTTCAAATTTGGCACAGAGTTAAAAGCAACTGAAAGTAAGGTCTTGAAATGGAAAATGTCAGGAAACCTTAACTGCAGATGGTGCTACCATCTCCACATGCAACACATACATCATCTTAATTTAGTATTTGTAGGAAAACTGGTGCCTTAAAAGACTGCTAATAAGCAACTATCTTTTAGCTCTAGGCTATCAATTTTAATTCAGGTCCAACATACACAGTGCTTCCCACTATATGGATGGCTCTCAAGCAAGTCCAATTCCACTGTTCACTTGTTGAGAATACCACAGTAAGCAGGATGTATTCTGGTTAGCAGACTCACTGCAAGAGGCTGCTCAGAAGAAGAACCCTCCTTCACTGCTACACTGAGTAAAATTTTGTATCTCACATGACCTTCAGCATGTTGAAATCTGCCACCTGGGAAGCCTCCATAAATAAAACAGGGCATGCCAGGACTCAAACATAGTGCCAGACATCAGTAATAGATACATCATTTATCATTACAAGGAATGTATTTGCAAATAGGAAATTAGTTTCAATAATCAGTCTGCATAATGTATCAAAAACAGAACAGCATAAAACATGGCAGCAGCATGTTCGAAACAAGTGCTGAAAGTTAGGCCTCTAAGAGTACCCCAAAGTTTGTAAGCATCCAGAAGTTCTCAGCAATACCTCTTTTCTTCCTCCAGTTCATAGTGTAAAAGAACAAGAAAAGAGAGGATGTATACTACTAATACAAGTCATGAAACAAGACCTCTTCAAAGGACCTGTTCAGAGTTAAAACACAAGCTACGGAAACATTTTTTTTTTTAAATTAACAATACAAGTCTGTTTCAGTTTCTTGGGAAAAAATAGCTTCCTCCAATACTAAAAAAAAATAACCCTCGGGGTTTTGTGCCTTTCCTTGCCACTTCTTTTTTAATGTTTATATCTTAGTTGGAAGCCTGCCTAAAGAGAATTCATGTTCTTATTAATGACTTCCAACTATTTGGCTAACACAGTTCATATATCATTATTAACCTATTGAAACCTATTTATTTACTTATTATGGCAGAGAAAATGCACTTTTTGATAGAGAATATACTTTATAAGTATTGTACCATATGAGGAAATAACAGATAAGATCATAGTTTATCATACATAGTAATCACCTACTAAATCAAAGAAAAAAACAAAATTAATAACTGAAATTTTCAGATTAGAGCACACACACAATGAAAAAAAAAAAACTAATTTCCTTTATCAGATTATTCATTTCTCTACAGAAACAGCATCTTCAGAAAAGTCTATGTTGCTTTCTAAAAATTCACGACACAACCTGCAAAACAATTTTGTGAAAATGCCAGATTTCACTTCTTGCTCACACACTTTTATTGCAATCCCTTTGTCATATTGTTTAAAACCGGATGTTGAAGACAGCAGACATAGCACCCATATCAGCAATACATAGGTTTTCTCTGTAAGACTGAAGCTTTCTTTAAGACAAGCTTTGCTCAGTTCTTTCTATACTTAAGATCATTAATTGCCACTTGTCATTCATTCTGTCTTGAATTTATCTTACATATCCTGGAAATACATTCTGAGGATCCACTGTAGTGCCAATGTAACAGAAGTTCATTTTTCTCCTCTGTCATCTTTTCACATTTTATGCAATGGTTTTAAAATATGCAAAATAAAAAACACTTAACAGAACAAGTTTTCATTTCCAGTATTAATTAATTTCTAGTCTTCAACAGAAGCCACACAAGACACTTGAGAAAAGGTAAGAAAAACTGTATATAGAAAAAGAAAAGTTAGAACATAGGAAAGACATTTATTAACCAGTTCCTTTAACTAATACTTTAAAAAGTAATTAACTTCCAAGAAATATCAACACAATTAGAAAATGAAGCCCTGACAAAACAGACCTACTTTCATCGACAAGAAACACCATTATTAAAGTGAAATGTGTAAATTAGATGAAAAAAAGTAGGAAGTACCATAAATTTCAGGAAAGGTTGAAGAATGCAGTTTGCTGATAGACTTCTCACCTTTTCCTGCTGTCTTCTTATTGCATAGCTCTCTTAATTTCTTTTCTGATTTTTCCTTTTTACCTGCTTTTGCAATAGTAGCTGATGCATCATCTTCACTCTTTGTTATGGATTTTCCTTTTCTGTCAAAAAAGGCTTCAGATTTCTTTTCTTTGATTTCATTAATGCAATTGGGATGGTCATTGTGCATCTTCAACAGGCTGGAGTCTGATAATTTTTGCTTCTGTATGTCAACAAATTTTGTTTCTAAATCTTCTGGAACTTTCATTCTGTGCACTTCTTCAGAATCATTACAATCAGTTCCAGGAGACTGTGGTTTGATTTTTTTATGCAAATGATTCTTAGAATTATCTGATACTGCATGTAGGCAACTACCTCGTTTCTCAGTAGATTCCTCCATTGTAAGTTTATTACTTTTCAGGCTACTATCCTTCAGTAACTTATCATGTACAAAATACTCATTTCCTCCTACTGCTTCCCTTTTGAAAGGTCTTCCTACATTCTTCAAATCCAAAGGTACTTCTGTATCGTCTGAGTGACCATTACTATCTCTGCCTTTTAATTGGCACTGGTTTTTGCCTATGACACGGTCAGACACTCCATCTTGATTTGTATCGTTTTTTACAAGACCTGATGAATTGGAATAATGACTCTCTTTATGTTCTGCAATACCACTCTTTTCTTTCATATTAATTTCCTTAGGCTGAGTTAACAATGGTGTATTTTCCTCTCTACCTTGCACTGGTTTATCATTCTGTATTTTGGAGCTTTCATCTTCTGCACGAAGGCCATTTATCATGCTTGTTACTTGTTCTGTTACTGAATCAGCTACGCTGTAGCTGACTTCTCCAACAACACTGGTCAGATCATCTACAGCACTGCTGAGAGTATCCACCAGAGAAGACACAGAAGGAAGGCTCAGATTTTGGCGGAAGTTTCTGAAAAAGGCCATTTGTCCAATCTATTCAGCAGCAAAAAATTTTTATACAGAAAGGTCTTCTGTTTCACAAACAGATCAACACCATTTCTTCAAGTTCTGTTTCATAGCTCTTTGCTTTTGCTACCTCAAACTCAATATATTTACCAGGGGAGGCTGCAGCTTTGCTCCTTCCATTCAATATGCATTGAAAATAATAAGAAAGTATCACAAATATCTTGAAATGAAGCCACAATCAACCAGCAAAATGATAGTCTTTCGTCAACTGCAGCATCAACTAGCCATAAAAAAATTCATTAGTTTCAAAAATAAGACAACTGTGTGAGGAAGGAATATGTATTTTTATTCTAACCTGCAAAGAAGAAGTTGTAAGACATTTAAACTGTGTCCTTTCATGAATTTCACACTATAATAAGCTTTTAACATACTAACTGCACAAAAGCACACATCATGGAGACTTCCTGACCCAAAACTACGCCATCTTTTACATAACGTAACATATTTCAAAACATGAAGGCTTGTTCTGTAGCAAAAAGAATGTGACGAAGGAAGACTTGATTTCCAGGGGCAACAACTTTTTCTGTCTCCAAAAAAATTGAAAATTTATCTGCACCTTTTAAAGAGGCAGAAGGGAAGAAAGCCTCAGATTTCCCATTCTGTTCTCTGGTGCCTGTATCTTCCTCTCAAGGCAGCTAACAAAGCGCATTCAATATCTGCAGCCCAGAAGTACTGAAGGAGTTATTTTACCAACCCTCAATATCTTTTAGGAGGTCTGCTTTTTTTCATTTATAAATATTATCTTTAAAGACACTATTAAAAAAGTATAGAAATAACTTGTTAGCCAGATAAAAAGATCTATTTAGCTTCTGATATCTTTTTTTTTTTTTTAATTATTTTCCAGGTGAGTAAATACAACACCTTATCCACAAAGTCAGTGAAGGATCTGGATATGCTGGACCGGTGGGCCAAGGCCAACTGTATGAAGTTCAACAAGGCCAAGTGCCAGGTCCTGCACTTGGGGCACAACAACCCCAAGCAGCGCTACAGGCTGGGAGATGAGTGGCTGGAAAGCTGCCTGGCAGAGAAGGACCTGGGAGTATTGGTTGATAGCCGGCTGAATATGAGCCAGCAGTGTGCTCAGGTGGCCAAGAAGGCCAACAGCATCCTGGCTTGTATCAGGAACAGTGTGGCCAGCAGGACTAGGGAAGTGATTGTCCCCCTGTACTCAGCTCTGGTGAGGCAGCACCTTGAGTACTGTGTTCAGTTTTGGGCCCCTCACTACAGGAAGGACATCGAGGTGCTGGAGCGTGTCCAGAGAAGGGCAACGAAGCTGGTGAGGGGTCTGGAGAACAAGTCCTACGAGGAGCGGCTGAGGGAGCTGGAGTTGTTTAGCCTGGAGAAGAGGAGGCTCAGGGGCGACCTGATCGCTCTCTACAGGTACCTTAAAGAAGGCTGTAGTGAGGTGGGGATTGGTCTCTTCTCCCACGCGCCCAGTGATAGGACGAGGGGAAATGGGCTTAAGTTGCACCAAGGGAGGTTTAGGTTGGATATTAGGAAAAACTTCTTCACTGAAAGGGTTGTGAGGCATTGGAACAGGCTGCCCAGGGAAGTGGTTGAGTCACCATCCCTGCAGGTATTCAAAAAAACATGTAGATGTAGAACTTAGTGACATGGTTTAACAGTGGACTTGGTAGTGTTAGGTTATAGGTTGGACTGAATGATCTTGGAGGTCTTTTCCAACCTAAATGATTCTATGATTCTACGATTTTAAAAGGCTGAGTGAAAATCCAAGAATTCCACTTATAAATTTACTTGAGAAGATTTAGTTGTACACAATTACAGGATGTTTAAAATACTTTCAAAAGTATTCACACAGCACAAGAGAAATATCTTCCTACAAGTAAATGCCAACTCTTCAGTTGCACAGCACTTGTAATTACAAAGGTTTCTTCCTCTCCGCATAGTGCGGAATCACAGGAAAAAGTCAACGTTGTATGTTTTCATCACTTGAGTCAAGTGATTATTTATGTATTTCTACACCTCCTTGTAAAAATACAGATTCTTATAACTCGAAGTTCAATACATTATATTTCAGATACTTACAAAGTTTATCTCGTGAATTCTTTCTTGTAGTGTATCCTGAATCAAGATCTGGGAAGCCACCAACATTTTCAAAACACATCTTCTTATTAATATATAGGAAAAGCAGCAACATGAGTATAATGAATACCCCAACAGCAGACAGGAATCCAATTGCTTCAGGAGATACTAAAAGAAACAAAGAAAGACACAGAAAAAACAGTCTTGTAAAAATATAAAAGTTTTAATATCTATCAGGATTGGTCATTAATAAACACTACTAAAGTTCTGAGTATATAAGATATAACAAACATCAACTTTTTCATTAATGTTTAACAGTGTTGAATTTCACCAGTTTTTTCTCTTCCAATCATCTTTTCAAAGAACAGAAAATATCTGGTCCTAACAAGGGATGACTGACATTGTAAGTGAGAGGTTCTGCTGCAGTACGGGACCCCATAACAAGAAAGGGCCTCTACAGAAAATGAAGAGATTATCAGCATGTACCGAGGCTGATGATTTTTGACGGAACACCTCAGAGCATTTCCGCTTCCTGGAAGGGACAGGAGGATTGGCTACCTGGACTCAGGGCCAACTCTGAGACAGCACTGCTGGGGGGGGACTGGGCCCTTGCTGGTGAGGCCATTGCCTCTGCCAGCCTTGTTATGCTCAGCTCCTGGCTCCTCCTTCCTTAGGGACCAGCTGGCCCTTGCGGCTCCTTGACAAGCAGGATTCTATGTGAGCAACAAAACAGAAAGAGAAAGCACCTGACAGTATGTTCCTTACCCTAGTATTGGTGCCACTTGTGTATAAAACAAGAAAGAGCTACGTGAGACAGACATAAAGCATACTTAATTGAAACCAGATAGAGCAACAAAGGCTGACGTAGACAGACATGTCTCAGTGTATAAAATAAAGAATATGTAATCACTATGAAGCAGATAACAGAAAGGGAGTTTTCGGCATCTTTTGTGGGGACAGAATCTTGCAAGTCCATCAGTACCTAAGTATTCACATAAGTAATACCATATAAGGCCAAGATTACTTAGGAAATTGTTTTAGAAATACAGAATCTGGGAATGGATGGGACCATCAAATGGGACCAATGATGAAAAAGTAATTAGGGACAGCTTTTTTATCTGAAAAAAGTCTTCTTCTATTTACAGAATATTTATAAAGATTTATTGGATTCATTAATTCCATTGGCAAAGCCCTTGGCATTTCACGTTAGGAGTGTAATATTGTGTGGGAACATCTTCCACTACATAAAATGGGGCAGGAATAAAGTTGCCAGCAGACTCCGTGTTCACAGAGGTGCAATACAAAAGGACAAGAAGCAACAACCAGAAGTAGCAACAAGGAAAATTCCAGTTGGGTATGGGGGCAGGGAGGGGGTGAATCCAGAATAAGAGGGGTTAGGCACTGGAACAGGTCAAAGAAATACACCTTTCACCATCTAAGAGGAACTGCTCCGATTTGCACTTCCACTCTGAGCTGGACACCCAGGCCTATCTGAAACAGCGCAAATGATTTTTGCTCCACTTTTTGCCTCTGACCAAGAGATCATGTAATATTGTGCTTAAAACCCTCATCTCTCCCCCCTGACAACTTTCAGAATAAAATGAACGTCCCAATAGCTTTGAATCACCCAGCCTGACAAAATTACTGAAGAAATACCAAAATGTCAGCCAAAGAAGTCTCAAAGAAATGAAATAAAAACCCTGATTAGACTGGAAGCCTCTGTTTAGTCAAACTTCAGTATTTTTCTTCATGTTTTATTAGGTCATATCAGAAAAGTTAGGAAAAACATGAGCAGTTCTCAGTTAACTCAGTTAAGCTGGGAATACTACCTTATGAAGAACTGAAGGCAAAGCTAGAAATGATTGGAAACCTTCAAGATCCCACCTCCACCTTCCAACCCACTGAAGTCTAAGACAAACCAATAAATATAAGAACACAGTACAACTGCTGAATAGAAACAGAATTTAAAAACAAACAAACAAAAAACAGTACTACAGGGGAGAGGAGGTGTGTCTTATTCTCAATTTCAGATAGTGTAACAGAAGTACAGAGACCCACATAGTTACAGAGTTCTCCATTCGTCCTTCAGAATGAGACATCCTGCTGTCAAGCAGAGCAACAAGGTGAGAAAAGTGGGGTTCCAGTCCAGAGAGGAAAGAAGGCTATCACATTTTTTATTTTTTTTTTTTAAAACTGTTTTCATTAACATGAACAAATAGAAGGAATACTACCTTTGCTTATGAAAGATCTTGGTTGCACATTCTACTCAGATTACCTGATAAGATTACCTTCAGAAGACTGTTTGGAGTTGCTTATGATTTTATTAAAATCACTTGTTATGGCTAAAGTTTATGGCAACTCTGCCTCACACTGAAGGTTTTTTTTGTTTGTTTAAGTTTCAAAAATATAGTTAAGCTGTGACCAAAAATGAGCTGAAAAAAAAAAAAAGTTTTATCTTATTTATTAATAAAAGAAAAAAGCCCTACTATTCCCTGATTTAGAGCAAGGTAAATTTGGCAAGTGTCAGCCATCCATTTATCATTTTCATGAAACCTTCTTAAATATGGAAAAGCTTTGAAATTTCTGAAAAAAAAAGCCTCTGTTTGTGTATATCTTCCTTTTTGACCTCAAAGTCTAACAGATGAAATCTCCCACGGTTCTGCTGGCAGCAAGCATGCTCCCTCCCCTCCCAAGACTGCATACGGATAACTGAGAACATCCAGGGCTGTTGGAACAACATCCAGTTGTCTTTGAGTTACTGATCCTGACCCAAATGAGACTAGAGACTGGGCTGAGGGCAGAGAATCTTCTTTCCTCAGTAACTTCCAGTCCTGACATCTATCAAAGACAGAGGCAGAAAGGGCAGGAAGAAGAGCCCGCAATTCACCAGGAGACAGGGACCAACAGAAGTGAGAGCGAGGTGGAAGGCAGGAGTTAGGCTCACACTACAGATGCCCAGGGAAGAAATGAGAGGTATGAGTTAACATCGGGATGAGTGCACAAAAAAAGTTGGAAAGTGAAAAGAAAACAAAAAGAAGACAGATCAGGAGGAACAGACAGATAAAGCAAATGAGACCACAGAAATTTATCTATGAGGGCAATTGCTTTATTATTGGAGCAGGCTGTCCTAAGCAACTTTGCTCAAATTTAACACCAACACTGCTTTGAGCAGGAGAGTGAATTGCAATCCAAGCATTCTACAACTCTATGATTCACAACAGAGGAGGACAGTGAATGTTTTCTTTAAATAGATTAACTGTACAACACCTTATGAGAAAAGTACAATTTCAATTATTTCACATTTGATCTTTTAAAACTTTTTTTTTTTTAGTCCATCAAAATTTGCGCTTAAGGAAGCTACCCACAATCTAAAAGTAACTTGAAAACACAATGGTTGTGATTCTTTTCTTGAGTATTTCCTGGATATTAATTAGTTAAATGAGACTGTACAACTCTCTATGGAAACACAGTGATGACATCTTTCTGGAGTAAAACAAAACAAACAAACAAAAAAAAAACCACATTGACTGATACCTTATAAAAAGGATGAAACTTTAGCTGCAGCAAGACTAATTATTTGTGTAATTCAGTGTGAACATCAGACTTGAAAATTATATTTTAGTATCAATTTGCACCCATGTAAAGAATCTTAGAATGCTTGTTCACAGATTAAATATATTATCATGTTTGAAGCCTTTAATATAATACCATTATAAAGCCAGAAAAAAAAATGTACTTCAATTTTCCACACGCAAATGCATACAGACTCATCTATGAATGAAGGTTTTACATATCACATTAATCCTTCAATTAATTTCTCATAGTTGAAGCATCAACCAGTTATATTTTGTAGACAGAAAGTAACGTACTTTTTTTCCATACAAAATCCATCTGTGCCACATTCAGCACAGGAATTATTTTCATTCAAAACATATATTATCATAAATTCTATTTTGTTTGGGCATTAATTGTACCATGAAAAGCATTTTAAAAACTCTCAAAGATTTCCAGTGGTTTCTTCTAAAATCACAAGTGGGTAGAAGGACAACACTTCAACAGTTATACTTCAAATCCAAATGTCCTACTTTTATGAACTTCATAATTATCCTCAGCTCTTAAGGAAAAACAACACAATGTTTGAAATTTGTAATAATATAACAGAGTTTTAGAAACATGAAAAGAACAAGCGTCTTACTACAAAGTTATTAGGACTAATTGAATTGCTGGCTATGTAAATGAGATAGAAAGTTATATTCATTACAGAAGTATTAAATTAACAACAGTGAATTAATTAGTGATGTTATTATCACTAGAATTAGAATTATTAGAACACAGAAACTTACCATCTCTTCTTCCTAAATGTCAAATTAGCATCTTTCTCAAATACAACTTTATTGTTATTAAACAATTTTTCTTCTCCAAAAAATATTTCAAACTCTTCAAAAAATATTAGCATCTTCAAATAAATATAACCAAAACAACAACAAAAATCCTCAGATGCATTAAAAAGCACTTTTTTTTTAATATGTATCTACATACACAAACCTATACTATATTTAATATCTGTATTGTGCAGTCTATTTTTGGAGCTCTCACTCCACATCATACTGCTTACTTAGCCAGCAAAGTGCAAAGCCACACAGTTATCTCAGTGATGTTTTAATTATTCATTTACAAATGCAATACTATCTCTTCTGTGCACAAATTAAGTAACTAGGGGAACGATACAAAGAAACTCCATTGCCTTTATGATCCTAGCACAAAAGCATTTGAAATGAAAAAAGGTATGCTCGTTTTTCATCTAGAATCTGATTTTTTTTTAAACTTGATCTAAGATATTTTAGTCTTTTTTTAATTCTTTTAAATATACATGACAGCACTGCTGTTTTGCATTTTGTCCTGCGGAAGAATTACATGTTATTAGTTTTTACACCACGATATCTTGACATTATGTGAAAATAACCTGTAATGTCCAGCTCAAAAATATTTTAATTCAAATACTCTTCACTGCCACATGTCAGTTCATACCAACTTTCTGACTTGCAGGAGAAATTAACATATCCTCAGAAAGCTGAACAGGTTACTGAACCACAAAATAAGATTTATGCCTTGATTGCCTTTTCTCAATGCTTAAATTATTTATCTTGAACTAGCACATGTTTTTCTCTCACAAACTAGTCATGTCATAATGGAAAAAAAAAACAACCAAACACAAACCCCTATGCCTCAGAGTCAACTTTGAAGTAAAATACCTCGGTGTGACTGATTATTCAACAGGAATAAGAACTGTACTTTCATATGTGTTGGTTTACAAGTACATATTTTTCCTTTTATGAATAATTACTTACCTTTAAGAAGAGACCATATTCTGTAACCAAACCTGTTTCTAAACTGTTTTTATTTAAAAAGGTAAGCTCTATACACAAACTTCACAACTGAATAGAATTTAGTTTGCCTAGATAAAATGCATCAACTATAGAGGCACATACTTTACACAATGTTGTGTTAGAAGACTTCAAAAATTAATTTCTTGACTACCTGCACTGTTTTACAAACAAGATAAAGGATGTGGCAGCTGACACTACTATTAAAATATGTTCCCACATT